>JASXTE010000747.1:0-24949 GCA_030280995.1 Hemileia vastatrix | reverse complement strand
AAAAATCCCCTTACTTACAATACTATATAAGTAGGTATGTGGTAGTACCCATCCCCTAACTAAAACCTATTGCGATTCTTTATATCATCATTTTGCTTTGTAGGCATATAACGATTCAGCTCAACACAACACAATAAAACACTACATAACTCAACACAACACTACATAACTCAACACAACGCGACAGGGTTTTAATTATTTTATAATTAAAACAAACCCCCCTGAATTAAACTGTAGATTAGTTAGGCTTTTTAACTATCTTGATCTTGTAAAGGCAATCTTTCCTTTCTATTCCTTCCCTTCCCGAGGAGTTGATCTTTTCGAGGGGAGATAGTAGATGATAAAATTTGAGGACAGGACCTATCTAACAGCAGGTTCCTGGTTCCAGTCCGTAAAAAGGGCTGAAGGACATTCACTTCACACACTACACCCTAATGTGAAGGGAAGGAAGGGGCCGTGATAGATACGTGGCATAATCATGTAAATGTAATACACGAGGGTGAGTTGCTCTTGCTCGAGGGTTGTTTATTTATTTTTTAATAAAAAGGTAGTTTTAGCTCAGTCGGTAGAGTAGACACTTGTGGCGTGTCTGGTCCAGAGTTCGAATCTCTGAATCTACCCTAATCATAAATGACAACTATTTTAATAATAAAAAATAATATATTTAGCGCTCATTTATTATTGAATAAAAAAAATTTTTTATAAATTAAAAATCCCTCATAAAAAAACTATACTATCCGGAAATGAATAAAACCTCCCCGGGAGTCCCCTCATTTTTTTTTATAAAAATATAAATCTTGTGTAAAAAGAAAAAGAGTGGGGGGATGGGGTTGGGCAGAGAATTTCCTGACATTCTCGAAAGAGCATAGTGTGATTTTATTTATTCCGATGGTTTTCGAATATATTAGAGTTTTAGAATGGAGGGGTATGGAGGGGGGAGTATTATTCAATAATATCATTCATTTCAACCCATATAATGTAAAGTTATATAATGTAAAGTAAAATAATGTAAAGTAATGTAATGGTAAATGTAATGTAAGGTAAAGTAAGGTTAGGTGAAGTAACAGGGTTGGTGATATGTAATGGATGTAAGGATTAGAGGAGTAACGTAACCCTTTTTATAAGGTTAAATGGGTTACGTCTACCACTAAATAGAAATGAGGGAGTGTTTTGGGAGGGGGGGAAAAGGAGGTAAACCCTAAAGCAAGTAAAGCAAAGTTAGGGTGTTTTATTAGTCATAGTTCAAAAGGTGTAAAAAGTTAGTTAGTGATGGATAGTTTAGGTGGGTTTAGGTTTGATATATATAAAAGTTAGCGTATTTAGTTTTATAAAAGGGGGGGTTGCACATTAAAGTAAATTAGGCGTAGTAATGAGGGGAAAAGGGGGGGGGTTTACCTAAAGTGAGTAAGTGAGTAGTAGTAAAGGTCTTTTGTTCACAGGGGTTAGGGTTAACCTAAAGGGGGGGGTTTTGAGGGAGTAGTAAAATTAGTCAACAAGGTTGTGTTAATGGGGGGGAATAAAGTGTGTTGGATAAGAAAAGGGATAAAAATTAGTCATGTTAGGTAATGTGATGTAATGTAATGTTATGTAATATAATGTAATGTTATGTAGTGTAGTGATATGTAATGTATAGCTAGGTAGAGTGATATACCTCTCTCAACTCACATTTTTTTAAAGTAAAATGAGATTAACCCTAAATGGCTAAGATTATAAATGAAGAAGGGGGGGTAGGTGGGCCAATTCAGAGAGAGGACGTTTCGTTTATAAAAATAGACATAGACAAATATGAATTGTATAGAGAGGGTAGGAGGGGGGGGGGGAGGGCTTTTCACTTTACCGCACCCATATACACTTTAATAGAATAATATTTTATAGATAAGATATTTACTTATCTTTACATACATGGAAGAAGATGTGGACATATAACTCATGTATTCTCTTCTCTACACCACAATCCTATTAACCTAGATTAGATTATATAATTTTTTTATTCTATGAAATAATATGTTTTATTGTAAAATATAATATATATATCTCAGTATCTCACTATTGCAAGAGGGAGTTAATAGTAGGGTGGGGTTAAAATGGCTGTGGGAGGATGACGTGATAGAGATGATTAAATTGGTACAGTCCTATCAATAGGATATATTCACATGAAAATATAATCACATTCAACGAGCCCTCAAAAAATAATACACACACATATATTAATGACTGAGTATTCAAGAGATAGAATAAAATGTCGTTGAATAGAATAAAATAGAATGGAATAGAATTTTATATAATTTTATAAATAAAAATTTTATTTTATGACATTATGTGTTGGCAGTCAAACACCAACCCTCTTCAGATCCAACTACAGCAAGATATCACATATGTAACCTGCCGCTGTAATGTAACTAACGGGAGTGCATATAAAAACTTGCCGCTGTAATGTAACTAACAGGAGTGCATATAAAAAGCTTTGCCAAAATAGTGCTCACGTTATATGTGTTGCAGAAGGTAATTAATAAAAATAAATAAAACCTTCATGAACCGAATCCTGGCAGCTTAGGGTGTGGGATATCGATTTCATAGAATAGGGTGTTATTTTATAGAAAAGGAAGAGAGTAGAGTAGGATGTCGAATTTAATAGAATAGAATGTAATATCATAGTATAGAATAAAATGTAATGTGATTGTGATGTGAAAGACTCTCAATTATATTTTTAATATAAAAAATATCAGCATTTGTTAAGTAAAGTATTCGAGAGGTTCTGTGTAGTAGGCTAGGCCGTTTATGATACAGCTATAATATTATTATCATTATAATATACGTTCGTTTGTTTTCACGCTAGTAGGACTTGATGATGTAACTAAGGTATGTGGGGGGGGGGATGGGGATGATGAGAGGTAATGTTAAAGAGACTATAGGTATGTTTAACCTAAATTCTTTCCCCACACACACATATATGTGTGTGTGAAGGTGCACGGAGGATGAAGGTGTTTAAAAGGTAAAAAAACCTTTCTAAAACTAAAATCCGAGGGTTTGTGTAGGTGTGCGTAGACCTATAAAACATACATATATATATGTATGTATAATAATAATGTATAGCTGAGCTATCACCCGTTAGCTTTATAGCCTATCATACATTTTAACACTCTCGTATGCGAGGCGAGGGGTACACAAATGACATAAATCAGAGGAGTTCCCCGCATATTTTATTTATAAAAATATATATACGGACCGACCGACATTATAGGATATGATAATTTTTTTTATAAAGGTGCTTGTGCTTTTAAATGTTGTATATTATATATCCTCATAATATAGTTGAATATTATATACCCTCGGGTACTTTCCAGGTATAACATACATATAAGAGCGAGGCAGGCTGCCTGAAATGATGAGCATAAAAGGGGGGGGGTATGGGTGGAACTAAAATAAACCTATCGAGCACAATCGGTTAGTATATGTTTATATAGATATAAGGATAGGTTCAACTCCTTTCAGATATAATAAGAATCTTGTAGAGCTGCTCATTTATTTAAATAAAATTAAAGTAAAGTCCGAATTCTTATGGATCCAAAGTCCTAATATTTTATAGTCCCTATAAAAGGTATAGCGACAAGCTAGTGGGTTATTCAATTCAATTCATAAGGTATTGTATAGCATAGTATGCTATGCTATAAACAACTGTTTGATGGTTTAGAATATAGAGTATTGCTCCCATGTTCTGTAAATAGAGTAGCCTAACCTAGGCAGCTAGAGCTCTATATAAAATGTTTTACTTTACAGTATAGTTGAAAGAGAGTATATGTACTCACAAGAGTATCGCTGAAAATAAATTAAACAGCAATAAACGACCTGAGTTAATATTATTAAATAATAAAAGGGGGGGGGGCTAAAACCCTTATCACTATTAATTAATGAGCTGTCTATATAGATAGAATATCCTATCTATCTATATATATAGATAGGATGCTTAATAATAATTAATATCCTATCTTCTCTGATGACTATCAGTTATGGATATCCACTTGAACCAATGAATTAATTTTACGATAAGTAGGTAGGTAATACATACATAGTGAAAATGATAAAAAAAATCTCTCTCAGGTGATGAGAGATAAGGGGGTAAGGTGGAAAGGAGAATAAGATGGATATAGAGGATCTGAATAGATAAAAAAATATATATATAGATAGATAATTATTTAATAATAATGGTTTGCTATATATAGAGGTATATATGGGGATATATAGATATATAGGGTATTAAAAATAATAGTTATTAGGCCACATATATATATATGTATGGTTAGATATATCCATATCTAATGATGGATAGATGGATGGATGTAATGTTTTTCTATGAAGATAATATACAGGAATGTTCAGGGGAGATGTGTGTGGACAAATGTTTACGCTATTAGACAAATCATATGAATGACAACGAATAAATACACTAACCTCTAAAATTAAAAATAAAAAAATTAAATAAACTTATATATATTTATATATAAAAAAGATAAGAATAGAATATTTAATAGGATAAAAAAAATAATAGTCATCATATCATATTTGAGGGTTTGAGTGATGATGGTATTAGAGAGATGAGATGTTGTTGTTCAAATATGTAAAATGAAGAAAATAAGAGATTTGATTCTTCAGGAAGCGTAGTCATAGTATCAGGGCCTCCAAAAAGTTAAACGTTAAAGGTTTTTGTAAGAGTGATGTGGAGTGGAGGAGCACAAAAAAAACAAATTAACCAACCCACCAACGTAATTACAAACCGATCAGCCCACATACCGAATTCACTAATAAAAAACCGACAGCCAACCAACCCAAAACCTATCAACCGACCCAAGATTTACTCCCGTGTAGATATAACCTCTCTACATGAAGTAGAGAGAGAGGGGAGTGCATGTGGGATGATAGGCCATAGGTAATAATATGAGTTTGAAGGAATGGATTCTAATTCTATCCATAATGTTGACGTGTGTGTGGGAAGCGAGAATAATATGTGATACCTCAGAATCCTCATATCATATCAAATCCCTCAAGCGATCCCACTTCTGTTTTTTGTATATGATTATAGTTCAAGGGTGATTAAAATAAAAGCCGATTAAATTGAAATGTAAGATCAATTAGAGAAAGGAAACAATATGTCTTTTTTGTTTTTATTTATTTTTTTTTTACTTATAGTACCTTAACCCTGATACTCAACCCCCGTAAAGGGGGGGGGGGTTTTCCCCAAAACCAATGAAATAAAATTTAAATCAACCCATCATACCCAACCCATTTTAGAGGATTCACGCTGGCTGCGGGGGGGGTAGGGAGAGAGACCAGAGAGAATAGATAAAATTAGACAATTTAAAGGTTGTCTTTAATTTAAATTAAGCAGCACCTTTACACACGCGTGTGGCAACGTATATACGAAGGGCTGCTGCGGCGGGCTTTAAAGTAAGCAGCAGGTAGGGGGGGGGATATAAGTGCCCCATAAGCCAATAACATTAATAGACCCTACCCTAATATCGTGTGTGTGAAGGGTATATATTTAGGACCTAAACTCTTCACACAGTCCAACCTACCCTACGTGTTAGTCTTATTATAATAATAATAGGTAATATAAGCAAGCATAGGAGGGTCTTGTCTCTCCCACACACGCCATTATGTGTATGTGGGGGTGAGTTTATAGATAAGGGTTAGCCTGGTCTTGTATTGTAGGGTCATCTCATGTCATGTCAAGTCATATCTGAAATAATAATAAAGTTATACTACTCCATGATACCTAAACCCGTGTTGACTAAACTAAACTAAAAAAAAATAAACGATGAGATTGAGATAAAGAGAATAGGGTGCTGATAAATAGGATATAATAATAAAAAAAGGGGGGGGGGGGGGCAATATGAGCTTAATGATATGAAGGTATAGATCCTTTTAACATGCCATATGTATAATCCATAACTATGGATATTTAATATAGAGTAAGACGTGCGAGTCTTTTTTTTTATTTACCACTCGTATCTTAAAAGACAGACAATATCTGCGAAAAGTAATTGTAAGGACTTAGCTACTAATTATAGTGTATTAGTATGACGTACCGTAGTATGATGTATGACGAACCGTAGTAAGACGTACAGTAGTATAAGTTAATAAAGGGTAATAGGATGTTTAACTAAAATGCAATCCATGTTTTGGGTGAGATTATTAAGCAGGATTGCGGGGGGGGGTTATTTCGTCCTAAAGAAACAGATAAAAGTACAATAAAAAGACTCTGAAATAGCTTCTTCAAAACATATGTATAAGTCATTTCCACATCAGGCTATAAAATGGTGGTTCCTAACATATAACATTTGCAAAAGACCTAAAACATCATTTCAGACCCGACCCTCGTACAAAACATTCATTTAGAGGTAGGGTGATATGTTCTATTTTGTATTCCTTCGTTTAATAAAAATAACCTCCTTCAGCGTGCATCACGTTATCCTATGTAAGCCAAAAAATAGTTTGTATCATATAAGCTCGTGTGTTTAATTTATCAGAATTATCATTAATCCTTCTACTAAGAGAGTAAGTTGAATAGAGTGATTTGCTTTAAAGGGAAAGAGATACTATACTTTTATAGATAAGATAAAATTTGATGAGAGGACAAGGATGAACTCATCGATACGACTCATCGTATGGGATCTCAACTAATAGAGTATGTACTTGCGGGGGGGGGGAGTAAAAATGAAAGGGTTTACGTTCAGTAAAGTTTAATCGAGAGATAGGGATGTTGAGTCATATTAATCTCTCGAGAATGGGTAAAGTTTAAAAAACCCATCAGTAAATATATGGCCATAAATGCAGTGGTATGGGCGATATAGAATAGGATACGTTTTATATTTAGGAGTACCGTAACTTGAATATAAGAAAATAAAATTTCCTATAATAGGATGGGATGGGTAGAATTGAATGGAAGGAACAGTTGCTTCATCAGCTTTATAAAGTAAAGGTAAGAAAGAGGTTAAAATAGGATATTTATTTTTATAAATAAATAAAATGGTATAGGATATGATATCATAGGGTATGATAGGGAGGGGGGGATATAATAAAAATGGTTAATATGTGCGTGCCGTAGAGGATCGGATACGGATCCTAAGAGTATTAATAAATAAAAGTACCTGAATAGACAGCATAACTTGATTCGGCTTATGTACAAGATTCTTATCAACCACTATAGTTCAGCGGTAGAACAACTCACTCATGCTGAGTACGCGTAGATTCAATTTCTGCTAGTGGTATTTTCTTTTTATTTAATTTTTTTGCGCTAGCTTTAAAATAAAATCGTAAATGACTAAACCATTAATAAAATCCTCACTAATGCTAATGCTTTGACCCCGGGAGTTCCCCGCATATGACGTGTGGAAGGGGGAGAATAAAGAACTCATACTCAGGATTCGAATGATACACAACCCCCCATAGAGTAGTGATAATAATAGGTTATATTATAATGTTATGTTTTGAAATAGTAAGTAGTTATTATTAACTTTTGGTGAAGGGTTTATGTGGTTAGTAAATTATACGCTGCGTGTTTTATTGATATATATTCTCGAATAAAGAGCTAAATGACCTAATAAAGTAATGTATAGGATGTATAGACTCCATAATTAAGCGTGTACTCCTCCTTTATAATAAATAAGATAAGACGTCACGTCAGCCTATTTAAATTTAATAAAAACCCTAACCTAGATATAGATATATATATATATATATGATATGATACTATCTTTATAGATATAGATACAGAAATCATATATAATATAAAAAGGGTGGGTATGATATCACACTGTGTGGGTTTAATTTATAATTAAATAAATAAAAACTAAACTATGATAGATTGTAGCCATGATGCACAAGGGTGGTAGTATAGTGTATATATATAAATATTAGTATAATAACAATTACCGTAGTATGGGCGTACAATAGTAAAAGGAATAATAAAAAGTATGACGTATGAGGACCTACGTATATTAATACTAATTAGTTAAGTGTATATACTTAACGTAGTATAGTGTATGACGTATTTATACATAGAATAAGTATGACGTATGACAAACTACATGACGTCTGACAAATGACGTACTCATATGATGTCATGTATATTCGTAGGAATACGCCTATGTTAGGTGTATATAAAATACAATATAAGTATAGCGTATAGCGTATTATAGTTAGTATACGTCTAAGTATGATGTATAAGTGTAAATATATACCTATAAGTATGATGTATAAGTATAAGTAATATTTAGGCGTATAGTCTAAATAAAACCAGCCGTATTAGTATAAAGTAGCAGCTGCGGTATATCAGTAAAATAAGATAGCGTATGACGTATGGTGTATAGAAACAGTTTGTGCAAACTGAAGTGTATGTACTACATAGATATAATAAGGGTGATGATGGGTAGTTATAGTTTATAAAGAATATTTTTAGAGAAAAGAAAGAGTTTATAACGTGCTTAAAAATAAAAATAAAAATGAGCAGGCCTAAGATATAAAATTCTTTTTGTCCCTAGGTTTACAGGTTTCCGAGTAGACGTAAACTAATAATATGGATGTTCCGTTCACCGGAGGGTTGGTAAGAGATGAGAAGGATGTTGAGAGATGATCTTGTAACTTGAATGTATACCCGAATCTTATATAAATAAAAATAAGTGGAGATAATATTCAACGATATTGAACCTTTTTCAATGATACGAAACACGACTCAATGGACATGGACATACCTTCTTATTTATAAAATAAAATAAATAGATTAATAATAATGACTTACGAGCGTAAATAACATCTATAAGATAATAAATTCGATTTGTATAGCTAAATAATGATAATGTTTTTTAAGAAGTAATGTGTAGTGACGGGTTGTTTCGTGTACCTTTATCTAATAACACTTTTTGACATTATGACCATTTAAAATGAGAGAGGTAGTCATGTTGAATGTTATATTAAGTTATAAATTATATTTTTATAAAAAATACTAAAAGTAAGTAAGGGTTAAGTAAAAAAAGGGGGGGGGGGGAGGATATAACGATACAATAATGCACTAACACAAGACAGGGATAAGATGTTTATAATTTAATAAAAAAAAATAAATAATATTTATAAATGCATGCAGATGGAGTGAACAAATTCCTGTATTCAGATTATCATCATTCAGGAAGATTCGATGAAGAATGATACGATGAGTGAATAATGAATGAATATGATAATTTTAACCCCATTATCATTCATTAAAAAATGAATGATAAATGTGTGTAGGATATAGTTTATATAATAATTTTAGACAGCTAAGAAATAAGTTATAACATCATTATATGATAATGAGGGAACTAATATAGCTATAGAGTATTTATGACATCACCGCATGAGAGGGTGTGGTGATGTTTAAATCGGAATGTTTACGTAAATGAGATAGCAGGGTATGATAAGATTTTATTTATAAAGAACAATAAATTATTATTGTTCTTTATTGACTTGATAAGATTATTTAAAGGGATATAATTATACCACAGGGATAGAAGGTTTTAGCTAGCTTCCCGACTATGGAAGGGGGGGGGGGATGCGGTTAATATAAAAACTTAAAAACCTCAGTAAAGTAAGAGGATATAGAAGAATAAAAAAAAAGTAAATGTGAGCGGTAGTTTGTAGTCTAATAATACTTCCAATAATAGGTGCGATTCATGTATCACTAACAGAAGTAAATAATAATATAGGGGTACGTAAGATTAGGAATATGAGTCTAATTTATACATGTATTACGTATTTTATAAGTATAATGATGTGGATTGAATTTAATCCATCTCAGGTACGGATGCAAATAGTGAGTACGTTTTCAGATTGAGAAATATTTAACATTGTGTTTGGAGTGGATGGTCTAAGTCTGTTTTTTGTACTACTAACAGCACTAACAATACCGATAGCGATGATAACAAGTTATTATATAGATAATAACAAGCAAAAGCTATATCTCTGTCTAATACTAATTTTTTCAGGTTTCATAATGTCAGTATTTCTAAGTCTAGATATTATTCTATTTTACGTATCCTTTGAAGCAGTACTCATCCCACTGACACTACTAGTAGGGATTTATGGAGGGCGTAGGAGAATTAGTGCTGCTTATCTTCTATTTATATATACACTATTTGGGAGTCTACCCATGCTACTATCTTTTATAAAAATGTATACGATAACACATACGACGAATATAGAAGTACTAAGTATAATGAATCAAGATTATCATCCACTCATATGACTAGGAGTTTTCATAGGTCTAGCAGTGAAAACACCTCTTGTACCTTTTCATCTATGACTAAAGACAGCGCATGCAGAGGCTAACAGTGCAGTATCAGTAGTCCTAGCGGGACTAGTACTAAAGCTAGCCACTTATGCACATCTAAGAATTATAATTCAACTAATACCAGTACAAACTATATATTTTCAGAGTCTAGTTATAGTTATAAGTCTAATATCCATTATTTATACAGCTTTTATTTGTCTAAGACAGACAGATTTTAAGCAGCTAGTAGCTTATTCATCAATTAATCATATGGGTATTGTATGTATAGGTCTATATAGTAACAATCTGACAGGTGTTGAAGGAGGGATCCTACTATCCCTCTGTCATGGAGCCGTGAGTCCAGCTCTATTTATTCTGGTTGGGGGAGTCATTTATGATCGATATCATGATCGTACCATCAGGTATTATAGAGGTCTCGCGACTTATATACCTCTGTTTTCAATTTTCTTTCTACTCTTCACACTTGGTAATATAGCCACACCACTAACAGGAAATTGAACAGGTGAATTTATAAGTCTTGCAGGAGCATTTCAAATATTCCCTATTATTACAATACTCGCTAGTACTTCCATTATTATAAGTGCTTGTTATTCTATCTATCTTTATAATAGAATATGTTTCGGATCATGATCTCGTTACCTTAATCCAGTAATAGATGTGACTAGACTAGAATTTAATGTACTAATACCCCTCCTCCTTCTAATAATAGCACTAGGTATATACCCTAATATAGTACTAGATTATCTTCATGTTAATTGTTCAAGTCTAATATATAAGGCTTGATAGGATAAGTAAAATATAAACCCTCAAACTAAATCCATAACTCACTCACACACTCACAATAATATAGATATTTTTATCCCCTTACTATATATTTATAAAATGTGCACAGTCTAACGCATCTAGTTTTGATGTCATCATCATAATAGATATCTGGAATCGAGGGATCCCCATCAAGTTTAACCATATGTATATATATTATAGTATAGACCTCTGCTATGTTATAATATAGCTCCTAACAGTCTGCTTACAACTATGTGACAGTAGCTAACTAGGAGGGTTGTATGAAATAATGTATGCAAGCTTAGTTCAGCTATATTATTATATAATAAAATATGATTTTTTTTTATAAAAAATAGGATTTTATAGGATAAAATAAATATGAGGTGATGTTCTCTTCGAATATGCAACACCGATCAAAGTTTCGGACATAGATCTAAACAGACGTTTAGATAGTAAATAGCTCTCTTAACTATAAATAAATACGATACATAGATAATACGACTGAGATATAAAGAGGGTCAGGTCCGTCCGTATTATTATCATTTGGCATTAGACCTGGCGTAGAATATAAACAACCTCTCTCTTGCGAGAGTCATATAAATAATGGATGAAGGTTGGTATATAAGTAGTAGGAAAAATAGAATATAGCGGAGATATTGTGTTGTATTCCACAGCATTCAAGGCTGTTCAGTATAAGGGTATACTGTAATAAATAGCCACAATATGCCAGTGCTGCGCCGTGCAGTACAGTGCATAGAAGGGGGAGGTAGTTTTTAGCTCAGGCCGTGAACTAGCAAAAATAATACGGGACACGGTATTATGACTGAACTGAGGAGTTAATAGCAGGAAAACTATTGTAAATAGGACCTAGTCATGTAGCAAGGGGGGGAGGCCCGTCCATAGTGCTAGGCTATTTTATAATAAAAACTATGAATATGCCTAGCGTAAATATAACAAATAGAGTCTGATACTAATATCAACTCACTAAATCCAAACCTTAAAATAATCAAAACCTTAAAATAATCAATTCAATCCGTTAAAAAGAAAAGGGGGGGGGGGGCTTGCCAATGGTGGGTCCTAGACTAAAATAAAATATTCAGCCAGGTAAGCTAACTCGAGGTTATGACTCTTAAACTATAGTATAGTAGGGATAAACATTAAATACTTCGGTAAACTAGAATGTAAACTTAGATAGGGAACATATTATATAAGTCCAAGAGAGCTAAACCTGTGGGACCCTACATCTAGGATGATCTATCTGACGGTGCTATAAAACTAGTCAAGCTATAAAAGGACATGACCGAATAAAAATACGAATGTGAATAAAAAAAACCATCCCACACGGTCACAAGGCTGGATGTAGTTTATAGATAAAATAGCTAAAAAGGGGGGGGGAATTGAGTATAAATTAACGATAGCGAGATTATAAATAATACATACCTTGACATATATTAGAATGGAAGAGAATATGGAGAATATATAGAAGAGAAGAGTTTTATGCAAGTTAGTGTAAAGGTAACATGACTGGCTCATGATCAGTTGTACTAGGTTCAAATCCTAGACTTGTTCTAGTAAGTATGTCATCTCATAAAGCGGCTCTACGAGTGGTAATAGCCATTGGGTAGTATGTATTTTATATAATTCCACGTTTGATGAATAAACATCAGCTCTGATAGTACTCATGTTCGTTTGTACCATAGTCTGCGATAGATAGATTAAGAGTTGTTTTTGTTTATTAATGGAAGTACAGATAAATTCGAGTGAAGTTATGTAGTAAGATAATCTCTGCAACATTCATGTACCTTTAACGTCCTAATTATTTAAGACTAGACATAGATAATAAATAGGCCTTAGATATCAGCCAGTATATAGATAGGGAAGGGCTAAAGTGGGGGGGGGTTTGTCTATAAGTCATTCCTGAGCATAACCTAATCCTAATCAGCATAATGTATGTATAAAACTTATATAAGTAAATAATATTTTATTATATAATATAAAACCTCTCCCTCATCTCAGCTCAGTTCAGATAATATTAGCTCCATCAGGGTTTATGTTTATAACCCCAAATAGGTATGGGTATATATTTTTATAAATCCTATATGGATAGGGATTTATCTTAGGATCGATATAATGATGTGGAGGGATATATATCATGCTCTAGGTATCTAGAGTTCGTAACGAAAACGATAATGAGAACGATTATAGATAATATTTAGTAGGGTGTGGGTGTGGTATATGTCGGATAGAGAGATATACACATAAAAGGTTCTCTTCTCTAGAAGCGTTTGTAAAGTGTAGTTCATTAAAGTAAAGTATAGTTTTGTTTGCGTAGAATAGGTTGAGTGCATAGTTTTGTATTCGTAAAGTATGTCGGGTGTTAATAATTCAGGGACTGAATGTGCCGAAGATAGGGTGGGGGGGGGGGGCGTTAGTCTTAGTATAGTTTATACTAATAGGTGGGGGGGGTGGGTAATATAAGCTGCAGCGTAGACGCATCCTTCGTAAAATCCTCTCTTGACTTAACGAGGTCCTAAAACACATATCCTCATCATTTTTTTTTACCTCGCCCCGTTAGGTAAGTTATATTTTTATATTGCTTTGTTCAATTCTCTATAGGGTATTATTATTATTATTATATAATTATATAATAATAATATTTATATAAATATAATATTATATTATAATGCTCATTATGCTTCTATAATCTTATCTCTCTGTTTTGTTTAATTTTCCTTCACCCCCGTAAAGGGGGGGGTGGGGGGGGGGGGGGGTTTTTCCCCACGTATATGACTATGACGTGTGGGAGGGGGGGGTAAAATGAGAGGAATGACTCTATCTATATGTTAGGATTAAGGTATATTGAGCAGATGTGGTTAAAATATATTTATAATATGTGGCGGGCTGCATATTAATTATGATTGATATGTATAGGAATATACACTACAGGATGTATGTAAGAAAGAATGCTAAATAAAATCCGATCATCTAAAACCATACCATACCAAACCCTATCATACAAAACCCTACCAGACCAAGGGTCTTTTCTTTCCAATTGAGTTAATATGATGTGTCTTTTAACTTCAATGGATGCAATAAAATAAAATAGAGTAACCAAACCGACCCGACACGCAGGTGTCTATGTCTACTATTGGATTTGATAAGATTTGATTGGATTGGATTTTATACAAACCCCCTCCCCTCCATCATATTATGATTATAATAATAATATTAAATAATAATTTATTGAACTAAGTAATATATAACCCTATCCATATATTGGAGTAGTAATAATTATTAATAAACAAAAAAGTTAAAGATCAGGGCACTTTATATATTTTTTTTTATAAAAAAAATCTCATCTCATCTCATCTATAGACCCAGGGAGTTCCCGCATATGACGTGTGGAAGGGGGGGGGGAATAAAATACTCCCTCACTAAATATTTTAACCCCTTCGGCCAACCTTGTAAATGTAAAGGCTGCTATAATCATATTAGCTAAGTTTTGTTTCGTTGCTTTGAGATAAAGAGAGGTATAGTATTGTAAGGTAATGTAATATCATGTTATGTAATAATGATGGGGGGGGGTCGGGCTACACATAGAGAAAGAATAGAACATCTCTCTAAAATAGATTAGATATACCCAGCCCCAAATGATAAGGGTGAGATACATACCTACATTATCGCCATTGTTTAAATAAAAGCATGAAAAAATAAAGGCAAGCATTTATGAAAATAAATAATGACGTAGTAGATATGATGGATGAAAAGGGGGGGGGGGGTAACAAGCGATGTTATGTTTTGAGAGAAGGGCGATAATTTATTTATTAATAATAAATACAGCTCCAACCCCTCCCACACGTCATATGCGTGGGGGGGGGGTGAGGAGGGAGGGGGGATAGGATTGGATGAGGAGTTTAGTTTTAAAAAGAGGATATTAATACAGACTAAAAATGACATGATTGATAATTTTTAGGTTATTTTTATAATAAATAAATACACTTCAATTTGGTATATACTATATTTATATCAAAACTTAATGTACGCCCGTTATGAACAGATAGGGTTCAGTCATCAAGATCTGAACACGTTCCGTAGGTTTTTTAAAGGATACGCTTAGAATGTATTTTGGGTTTAGGTTTGACATATTATATGGAGATGGAGATGGATAAAAAAGACACGTTGAGATGTTGTGATGCCAAATCACTAAGGTAGCGCAGCTTGAGCTGTCAGCTCTATTAGTTCAACGGTTAGAACTTTAGCTTTTCAAACTAACAATACCGGTTCAACTCCGGTATAGAGTATGTAGTAAGATAAATAAATATAATAATTATGTTATACGTTTCATAAAAACCCTCAAGGCGAGGTTCAACTAAACGTGTGGGAGAGAATAAATAAATTATGCTAATGCATATCGTAAGTTTTATATATAGATGCTTTATGGATATATCATCACATCTTGTTAAATACTATGCGAAAAGGGGGGGGGGATTTTTGATTTATTCCATAGATAAAATGCGAACACTCGTTATATATATAATATATATTTATATATATATATATAGTATAAAGTCTATATTAAAGCCCAAGCCTATATATATGCCATATAATGGCACCATCTAATATATTAGCCATATAATATAATTGCTAATGCTATTTATATATAAAAAATATAAAATATAAATAAAATATATAATTTTTATTATAAAATAAATAAAATATGATAAGATATATAATAATAAAAAATATATAATATAATAAAATATATATATAGCTCGCTCGCGAGCGCTATTATATAATAATATGATTATAATCCTATAGGATTATATAATATATATACCCATGGTAAGGTAATGCTAATATATACTATATGCTAAGCATTCATTCATATGAATGAGGGGGGGGGGATGCTTATGCTAAGATTCCTAAAAGGAGGCATAAGAGCACTAACCAATTCAAGCAAAGCAAAAAAAATGATGTGAGGTAATCATGGTAAGGGGAGCAGCCGTTGATATATATAATATACAGCATAAAATAATTCATTAAGAGTGATATAATATAGCGTCACAGGATTCAGAGAGAGATATTTATATATAGGTATTAAATGATACCCTGGTGATGTATCATGTCTATATTTGACATGTCCTCTGCAACATTTTATAAAATAAATAACCTGAAATAAACTAACCTTATGTATTTTAGATTATAATATAATATGTAAAAAAAAATAAGCCCTACGCCCATCATCGGGTGTGAGAGGGTTATAGGAGGTAATGTTATAACTCATTCATCTGTCCAATGCAATGGGTGAGGAATTATAATACGGCCACGGTGCACGATTCGGGCAGCTAAAGCTAAGTTGACTTAAAGTTTGGATATGAATTAGATGGACTAGGATAAATATACGAACCATCAGATGAAATAAACATCAGTAGAATGAGAGTGAGCAGGTTATTTTAATAATCTATCTTCGTTATATAAAGATATGATACAGCCATAAGAGTAATATGTGGGGGGGTTAGTAAATAGGATAGGAGATCTTTTCATGTATTGAAAAGCTAATTATTATTAATATAAGTTGGCAAAACTTATTCTAAATAAGTCCTAATATAACTTATATATTAAATATATATAAAGATTATATTTAGATTATAAGGAGGGTCATAATAAAGTTAAAAGTAGTGTGAGATGCATGAAGAGCTTCAGCATAAATGCAATTCTCAAGATGGTATTGTAGAGTATAGTATTTTTTTTTAGTTGAATGGATTATAACTATAATGAGGGGGTGGGGGAGGTGAGTGGGAATAATAATACTCATTATTTGATTCTAATCAATTTTTATAACATAAAAATGATTTATTATTATATATATAATAATAATGATGGATAAGTGTTTATTTATTAAGTGCATCAGGTTAGTGGTAAAGGGGAGGGGGGGGGTGAGGATAGAGAGAGTAGATAAGTTGGTAGAGTATGGAGTTGTGTTGTGATAAGTTAAAATAATAATAAAGAAAAGATAGATTCAATACCACCTAATAGCTTAAATAATAATCAGTAAGATGTATCACGATGACCTACCTAAATCCATAATAGGGATGGATGTAACCAGAGAGTTGTAGTCATATGAGTAGAGGGTAATTTTTAATAACACATTTCGTAAAAATAAATCATATGAGCGGTCGAGTTTCCGAAATAAATTAAGTTGACCTGAGTCAGTGGGTGTGTGCTCCGAGCTAAAGAGATAAAATAGTATAAAATGAATTATGAGTTGGCTTAAAATGACCAGAGAATCAGGTCAATGTTTTGATAAAAATAGGATGGTGAGTAGATAAACTCACAAAAATAGAGTTAATGGTGATATGATCCATTTTGGTAGTGACCCGAACCAGGGCTAACGGAGTGATGCCCCCCTTTGGATAATGTCAGCGACATTATAAAACTAAGTCATATTCAGGTTACTGATGTATCAGGGATAATTTAATCATGTGATGGAGGGGGTTTCAGATACTTAAGGATACCTCGAGAGTCATCCAATATATTATCCCATACACATACTGTAATAGGCTAAAATAGGCATATATTAAATATTATAGCTGGTAAGGTGGAATATGTATGGGGCATATAGGTGAATGTGGTGTATGTTGCCATAAAAATGGGTGAAAAATAAACAATAATAATATATATTATATAAGAATTTAATACAATAAAGGAAAGGATATCAGAGGGGGGGGGGGGTACTGTTGTGTACTCGAACTCAGATATACAGAATGTGACAGGGGATTATATAAACATTACCTTACTAGGCTTGACATATATACTTTTTATATATATAATAAAAAATCTTTATTTTTATAAAGATTTAAATAAATATATATATATATATATGGATCTAATTAGATCCAAATATGGATATAGATAAAGATATAGATCTCTATCTGTAGAGATATCTATCTATAGATAGATATATAATAAAAAAAATATCTATAAAAACATAACATTTATTTGTGTTTTATTTTATATTATAAAATAAGGTGGGGGGGGATGTTAAATGTAATATCATGTAATAAAAACAATTATAGGACAATAAATTAAACAAACCGGGTTGTACGCACCGCACGTGGTAATATATAAATAAATGCCTTATATGTCAACTAGCTGGGCTAGTTAGGGTTCTGGAATAAACATTAACACAGCAGGGAGTTATGATAGAGTGAGAATGTGTATGACGTATGACGTAGAGTATGACAGTATAAGTAGGAGTGGGGAGGGTCTACAAATGATGTATAAATGGATAGGTGAAGGAGGGGATAATATAGGGTGTGTATAGGGATGAGGTGGCATGATGTAGACTCCTAATAGGAGAATTTATAATATTGTTTATTACTAATAAAAATTAGGGGGGGTTCGAGGCATGCAATGAGTGTGACTTGTGAAAGGAAGACGATCGAATGGCCTAATTATTATAATAATAATAATAAAGTAAAGTGAAATATTTGTAACGTAATAAGATAGATGGATGATGTTTTAATATCCGTTTGGTAAAGATAGATTCTGTAGGTATGGGTTTAAGATGAAATAAATATTTATGTGTGTGTGTATTTGTATAAAAAAGATAAATAAGTCTTTCTAGCTCAATTGGATAGAGCGTATTTCTTGTAAAAATAAGGTTAGTGGTTCAATTCCGCTGAAAGACAGATATAAAATATCCATGAGACCCTATCCTATTCTTTATATGATGTGATATTATAAATAATAACCTATATTCCACCTTGTGCTCGCATTAAACCTAAACTACATATACAGTTTACCCATTATCAAAAATGCTAAGGGTATAATATAACGACGACAAGACCCTAAAGTTACTAGTAGTATATATAATAGAGAGGATTGAATATGAATACTTCCCTTTTTATATGATATATAATAAATATAGAGCAACGCCTATAACGTTATAAAGCTATTTTAGACTTAAAAATAACCTATACCTGTTATGGTATAACATATAAGTATATATATAATATATATATATATATAAAAAGGGTATAATATAGCAATATATGCTATATAAAATAGCATCATATGATACATATATAATCCCGTACAAATATAATAATATAGAATATTATATATTTTTATAATACCCTAGTTATATAATCTAGGGTATATTATTATATATATATATATAATGGTGAGGGGTGAGGGGTGAGGCATAATAGGATGCGTAAATTTAGATATAACTAATATTAGCTTAATATTATTATAGAGAGCCTTTTATTTTATAAATAAGAATGAGGAGTAGTTGGATATAGTTCTATATTGTGTGATAGAATAATGGGAATTCACAGGAATTTGGGCCCTGCTTATCCCAGTTCGAATCTGGGTCACGCATTATTTCGAATAAATAAAATATTCTGTGTAGTTTTAGTTTGTAAAAGAAAAGAATAAAATAGAAGAGACAGATTGCATATAATGCAACAAAAAATTATAACTTCAATTCCCGACGATAAATAGATAAACCGTATGGATGGATATAATACATTTCAGCATCTGAACTAAGCTAAGAAGAGTGGGGGGGGGAGGGATTAAAAATATAATAACCCATAATATGGGTTGATAATGTATGTTTTAAGAAACCTAAATCAATAAACTAATCGATATGATAAAATACGATGTAATATAACACTCTTTTTGATTTTGATGTTAACCCCCAACTAGACAAGACATTACACGCGTGATGCCTGAGCACAATGAGTATGTGAGAGGGGGGGGTGTAGTGTAGGTTCATCGATAAAATCAAGGTAATAAAACTAAGTTTTTACGACCCATCTATAGAAGCTAAAGCTAAGCGGCTCATATTGTAAAGTGATGATAATTAACACTGTGTGTGACTAGTGATATGGGGGGGGGCCAGGGCAATATAATATAAACCCTAGCTTGCTTGGGGGGGTGTACAATTATTTCAATTATCTTTATAATAATTGAGTAAGTAGGACCTAAGAGGGATAAAGCAGCCTGCCCGATGGTGTAATGAATGTAAGTAAGAGTTAGACGCTACGCCATGTACCTTGACACCCTATTTCAGCTCATGCTCATGTCAAGAGAGGGTGATTCTAAATAAGAAGATATTACGCTGATAATGTAATATTACAGCTATATACCCTACATACGTGTGTAGTGGAACTAAAAAACTTAAAAATGAGGATTATAAAAACACACCCGATTCTAGGTCTAGTCAATTCATATCTTGTAGATTCACCACAACCAGCTAATATTAGTTATATGTGGAATTTTGGGAGTCTACTAGGATGTTGTCTAGTCATTCAGATTATCACAGGAGTTACACTAGCAATGCATTATACACCTAACGTAGACCTAGCTTTTATTTCAGTGGAGCATGTAATTAAAATCTTATGATGTGCTCTTTAAACTTTGCTATATGCTGGGAATGTCTGTATGATGTCATAACTACTATAAACATAAGCGGTCGTAGACTATGTATACCCGATCAAGTGAAAATGTTATAACTAAGGCACAATCAGCAGGTAACCAACGGCAGCGACGCTATATCTCTAGCTTAGTAGGAACCTCAGAGACTACACGCGAAGCTTTCCAGTAATTGAATTGAAAGATGATATAGTCCAAGTCATGATTAATGTAATTTGGATTTGAAAAAATAGTACTGTCACTATACAAGACAGCTCAACGTAAAATGAAGAATATAAGTTTGCACAATGACTAACAGGTTTAATGGATGCAGACGCAGACTCCTAGTATTTTTTTTGGGGTGGGGGGGGGGGGATCGTCAATATATTCGTGTTATGTTTTGATTTGCCTCCGGATGATATCGCTATTCTATATAGAATCCAATAATATATAGGGGGGGGGTTGGACACGTTGATGCATATAAAACGTGTTGTGTGTTTGTTATTCGTAGAGTATTGGATATTATAAAGGTATGTAGGTAGGTCCTTTTATAGATAAGATAAAAAAACACTCCGTACAACTAAGTATCTATATTATAGATACTTAGATTTTTAATAAAATTAATTAATGAGAATAGGAAAAGTACTGCTGTGATCGAAACCGATTTAAATACTGTAAATAAATATATTCTTAATATGAACTCGGGTAGAACTAATTTTGACTGAGACAAAATTCCTAAAAATTATATCCATCCCTTTTATTAATAAATAGGCTTTATTGAAGGAGAATGAACTTTCGGAATTAAGAATATAGTACCTAATTTTAACCAAAGTAGGACAACACAGTATTTATACTCCGGCTTATAATGCAGATATGTAACTATCTGAGTTCGTTCTGTCATCTTTTTAACCTTACAGTCAATAGTCCACAACTAAAACCTAGCAAGACACTAAATCAAGATACGAAGGTACTCACTATTTAACTTCAGAATAGTGACTCACTACACGACATTCTTGCATAAAATATTATCTCTATTGAATTCAAGACTCGTAATAAAATTGACTTTATGTATTGATGTTTAGTTCTATACATGCACAAATTGGGTTATTTTTATAAACCAGAGGGTAGTTAGCTAGCTGTTCAAATTTAAGAATATATATATAGTTATAGATAGAGTCAGAGTCATTCAGGTAAAAATATTCAAGTCCCTGAAATGTATCCGCAGCTATAGCTATTTAAGACCCCCTGTACCAGTTATTATTACACCAGATATAAACAAAACCATCTTAGATTCTCACAAATAGTTGCTAAAACTGTAATATCTAAATCTATTTGAGTTTACGATCAAAATGTTCTAGTTATAGTTCCTGGTAGTAAACCCCTTTTCAATAATAAGGCATATGCAGCCGCAATAAAGTATAGGACTAAAGCGTACATCCCTAAGTAGTGACTAGACGATATATGAATACTAACAAGCTATATATTATTTTAATAGGTAGGGGGGGGGGGGCTTCAATTTTTGATTCTTCACCCAAGTTGTCTGTCTTGATATTACTCTAATTTTTGCATTCCCTTTATCTGCAATGTAGATAGGGTGAAGTTTAGGATATGAGTGCTAAAGAAGTAAGAACAGGAAATAAAAAGTCCAAATCCGAGTCAAACGATGATCATAAGAGATGTTGAGTATGGATGACTTATCAGGTATATACATGCTAATGTGGCTTCATTTTTCTTCATTTTTGTATATCTACATATTGGACGTGGTCTATACTATGGATCTTACAAGTCACCAAGAACACTACCATGAGCTATTGGAGTTGTGATTCTCGTCATCATAATAGCGACCGCTTTCATAGGTTATAAAGATAGCCTAATATATATTCAAATATAAAAAATAATGGGATAACGATAACTTTTTTGTCTATACCTCTAGTAGCTAGAGCCAGCCGAAAGCTACAAATAATTCTCCAAAAACATCAGCTAATTCCTACACTCTAGAGTATACAACAGATATACTAAATAAAAAGGAAGTTTCGTTTATATTCAAAAGCTACTTAATACCTTTGCCGGTGTATATATTTGTATATATATACCCATTAAGGGGAAAATATATGTAGTGCTGATCTTGATCTAATATAGCGTCGTTTTCGTGGACACCTTTATAAGGCTGAAAAGGGTAGTATAGTAGTAAATAATGCAGTAAATAAATATGGTGTATAAAACTTTGCATTCATTGTAAGAAAAACAAACAATTCCCGTACCATCGGATCTAGGCAAGACAACTAAAATAAAGCTTATATAAGGCTATAATTTAACTAGAACAATATAAGATGGAGATGATATGCCCTGACTATAATATCACCAAAAATGGCAGGTTCTGTACTAGGAGTAAAACGTACCATAGAACAACGACTAAAACAAGCTATAAACATTAGGTAAATAATATGGAACGACTACGAGTAATGAAGACAGGGAAAGTGTTTAGTGATGAGACAAAAAAACTACTTCGTGAAAAAGCACTAGGAAGAAATAATTAGCATAGAAACACGAAAGAAAATGTCTATCAATAATAATAAATCCGTACCCTTTACTGCTTATTATGGTGATACTATGGATATCAATCAAAAATTCCCGAGTATTGCGGATGCAGCCCTACACTACTTTAAAGATGTACTGTACACAAATGAGGGCCAATCTAATAGGCTAGGCTCTTTATAATAAAACTTAACAACTAGGAAAGTATAGACTGGTAAAAGATAAGAATGATATGAATATATAGTCCTATTGTAATCCCTTTGTTAATCTGCATAGACTAAAAGGGTTTTGTATTTGTTTCTATATAGGTCATTTTTCATGACTGAGTATGTATAAAATCAATAGATTACCTCGACAGAGGTATGCGATATACTATATCATTTCACTGCTAAATCATATAATATATTTAGGCAATACAAGTGAAAACGGTAAAAAATCATCATCAAGGGTTAAGACCGTCGGTTCTATGCAGGATCGCTACAGACTGGGTCACTTGTGGGTGCCTGAAAGGGTGCTTAATGTACAGTCGGATGCCTATGACTTGTTTTTGTTTTTTATGATCTTGAAATAGGATATCCAAAAACAGGAAGTTCAAGGCCTAGAAAGATGCTATGCTGATCATAAACTCAAGACGAGAGGATTGATCAGCAAACTAGGTACAACATTAACTCCATTCACCAGTTTTGATATTCACTAGCTAGTTGAGGAGGCATTGTATGTTCTGCCTTACGGGCAGATGTCGCTATGAGGTAGTACATCAGACCGCCTCACATGCAGGGACTTACTAAGTATTCTTCTAACATCCTACTACTTTATCATGGTATACCTAACATCATAGCAAACAGCCAAGCTCATTTAAGCTAATGATAATAAAATGTCCACACGATCACGACATTCTGAGTATTTTTACGGAACGGGTGACCCTCACGCTGAACGACGATGATCAGGTCTAGGAACACGTCTAAGTCTGAGCCAAGGGTATAACCGTAGTGAATACCCACTGTGACTTCATGCACAGATTGCTAATCGAGGTTATTGTAATCCTGTACAGCCTAAGATATAAACACGACTAGGTACTGGTTGAAAACTAACAGGAGATACATTTATAGATTTCATACATTTACATATTCTAGTATGGACAGTCTTTACTCAGCATGATAGACTAATTCGATCAAGCACATTCCTAATAACATTATGAATTCCTAACACCACTTGCTCTAGCTATCTGAATTATAGATGATGGTGCTAGAGTTGGTAAAGGTATAAAGCTTTGTACGAACTCGTTCACATATCAAGATGGTACACGTCTAACTCAAGTTCTATATGATCTTAATAAGAGTTAAGTCTAGTGTATAATCAGCTGGAACTCCCTGACAATATCCTATTTATATCTGAGCTGAATCTATGTCCGATCTACGATCGGTGGTACGACCACGGTATATTCCATGCTATATAAGCTTGGAGAATAGTAGCACTGTTAAATTAAACAATAGTCAAACAATGAGTTTTCATACTTAGAGGCTCTGTATAGTCCTTATCCTCCAACTTTGCTTTCTTCTTTCTTCTTGTCCCCCCTTCAAAAGAAAAAGAAGGGCTTTAGACAAAAATAAAATGAATAAGAAGGGTAAAACCTCCCCCCTATACGATACGATACAAGGTCTCGTACTTTTATACTATCAGAGCTTAAGCCTTTTAGAGTATACCGATAGCAGAGTTAATGAGGGGGGGGGGGAGGGCAACACTGATGAAAACGGTTAAAGACATTTCCCTCTTGTCAAGACCGTCGGTAACTTCTTTATACTTTAGCCTCTATTCCTCCACACCTTTCTCTTCATAATAATGATAAGAATAATGAAGATATTTGGGTTCAAGAAAAGGGAAGGGGGGTTAAAA
>JASXTE010000578.1:0-36464 GCA_030280995.1 Hemileia vastatrix | reverse complement strand
GAGATTGACATGCTCAATCTACATCCTGATCGCTCGTTGAATATCGAGAGGATTCCTGACGATCGAAGAAGGCGAGAAGTTCTCTGAAAGATGAAGATACTGCCAGAATGGAATGTGAAGAAGGATGAGTTGGTTCCATTTTTTTGCATGTTTGAAGAAGTAATAGAGCTCTTTCGAAAGGTGATAGATTGCCGAATATGGGTAGAAGCAGTTCATCTGGAAGAGAATCGATGGTTTGAAAGAGAAAGCTTGTTGAACTGGTCTTGAAGCGAAGATGGTGGATTGCGATCGAGACTCATTTGGAACGCAGAGTTGTTGCGGTTACTATCTGGAGATTGAGTTTCACGAGTAGGATGAAAGAATCAAAGACGAATCAAAAAGGAGGAAAAGTGGATGGTTTGGAGTTGAAGGGAAAGGAAGAGAGTTGAAGTAAGTTGCTGGCAACTTCTTTGCCTTCTTACCACAACATCGTTCAGCAACAACTTCTTCAAGAACTTCTTCTTTGATTCGTCTTCGATTCTTCTCCTCGCCTTCAAGCACAAGGACCATTTGCAATGAGCCTCGATCAAGATCAAGCATCCAGCTCTCATCTTCAAATCACGAACGATTCATCCATCCACTCATTCCAACCTTTCAAATCTCTTCCAGATGAAGTCTTGCTTCTTCTATTGGATCAACTGAGCCCTTTCGAAAGATGTTTGGTCCTCTCCATCTGCAAGAAATGGAACCAGACCATCCTGCAACGAACCTCTTTCTTCCAATACCTCACGATTCCAAATCGTCTTTCGCTTTCGACTGCTCTTTCAGTTCTCACGATTTTCAGTCTTAGATCGGCTTTCACTCTGAAACATGTTCTCATCCATACTAAGGTGGAAGATACTGAGGATCTGGATGAGATTTTCACCGAACTCAAAAAGTCATCAGCAAGCTTGAATCTACTTTTCTCCTCATCCAACCTCTTGACTTCCAGGTCAAGATCAGGAGATTCTCAAGGAAGTTTTTACCAAACCTCAACACTCTGTTTTGTTCTTCTAGCGGCAACTCCAGTCGAGCAGAAGCGAAGATGTGGGGAAGAAGAATTCAAGTAGGCATCAATGATAAGGAGACGAATCTCCGCTTTTGTTGCGTACCAAATTTGAGAAAGTTAAAGAAAGATGAAGTTGGGTGGCTTTGTGATTTGAAATGTCTCCGTACTACCTCAACAACCAATGTCAAAGATTTACACTCTGTCCTGGGAGCCGCCAAATCCAATCTACAGCAACTCGACCTCAACCAATGGAAACCGAGGTTGGAGAAGAAGCCTTCCGATTCCCACGAAGAAAAGATCATGCTCGCAAAGCTGACTCAGCTGCTTCTGCCAATTCATGAGGGCTCGGCAATGACTTTGGGCAGCTTCATTCTCATCCCAGATGGAGAGCAAACTCTGATTGCTGGATACATTAACTGTTTGCAGCACTTCAACTTCTGTTCACAAAGAGAGAGGTACATTCTTCTCTACCATGTATCAGATGATGAGGGGGGTTCACAAGCGATAAAACTCGAGACTGAGCTTTTTCTCCAGCAAAACTGTTCCATCGTTAATCTGAGGTTGGAAGAAAGATTCAAGTATCCCAAGGTTAGATCTGGTGGAAGTTTCCATCTCAACTTCATTTTGGAGCTACTTTCCCTACCAAGAGAAGTCCCAGGGAGAAGTGACAAAGATTGCCTGCTTCCAGAACTCGAGACTCTCGTCATTCACAACCCATTCAAACTGAACAAGAAGCTCCTCAAACAATTTTGGGAAACAAGGAAGGAGAAGAAGATCAACTTTGAGATTTGTGTCGTCAGAGACGGCGTAATCTTTCCAATAAGCCGCTGGAGAGGAGAAGATTGGCTCAACGAGGAAGAATGAAGGGTAAGTGAGGGTAAAAGAAGTGGCTTCAAAATTCGAATTCTAAATTTGACTCCAAAGCTATGGTAGAAAAGAACGCTCATCTTTTCCCTCCTTTCATGTCATGTTTCTTATATTGCAGAGAATCATACTTTCACTCGGGGAATGATGTCAAGACGAAGGAGACAGTTGGGAAGTGTTTCATGGATTTGAAGCAACGCAGCTTCTGATTACAATACGATATGCTCTTGTATTACTTTTGGTAGATCTCCTTGTGTTTCGATTGTTGCTCTTGGTCGAAAGAAGAGCCTCGTTGACTCTTGGAGATGAGACTGAGAAGATCGACTGATGTTGTCGATTGACGTATCTCTTCAACTTTGAATTCTCCAGATCTGTCCGTGAGGCATGCTGTCGATTCGATTCGGTCAGAGAAAAGTATGAGATTGTGTTATTTACAAAGTGATGTAAGAAACAAATAAGGTCCGTTCGTAAATCCTATCCACCTTTTCCCTAATTACTTGATACGATCCAATTTCTGAGTAGATCCATAAACTCTCTCATCAAGACGAGTAGTTTTCTCTTGAAGACGTTTAATACGTTCATTTTGATCATCGATCTCAGTTCCATAGCTCTACCCAATTGATTTAATCTTCCAGACAATTGAGAGATTTCATCCAAATTTCCATCCAATTCATCTTCCAATTCATCATCTGAACCAGTAGCTTCAAATTGAAATCTACTTCTTTGTTTCATTCTATTATTCTTCCCCGTCCTCAACCACCACCACCACCGGGTTTTCCACCACCAAAATCTATCAGCACCAAATCTTCCAGAACCAAATTTACCAGATCCAGGACACCCATAGTTTGATCGACTCTATTTTTGAGCTTGTAGAGCTTCAGTTCTAACCCTTTCCCTTTCATCTCTTTCTTCTATATGTCTATTCAACATTCTTGCTTCTTCTGCATCTCTTTTTGCTTGCTTGTTCATTTGGAAGGTTTGGTCGGAAAATCGATCGATTCAAGGCAGTGATTTCTCTGGCATTGTCATCGGCTCGAGAAGAATGAGACTTGGCTAGATCTAAATGTCTTTCAGTGTTTGCGATTTTGTCTGTAAAAGTGAGAGAGAGAATTGAAAAATAGAAAGGATAAGTAAGAAAAAAGAAAGGCGAAAGAGAGAGTCAGACATTGGGGTGGGTTAAGCTTCTCGAGTTTACAAAGCAAAGATTACTCCCTCTCTCTCATGAGAAGCATCAACCAAGATTCGAACTTGTGATGTAGTTTCCACTCCAGAAGCGAGAAGTCTTACCAAGACTTCCCAATATACAAGTACAGAGCTTTCGAAAGATCTCCTGTCTCTTATCGTTTCCCTACCTATCAAACCAATCTATTCGTTTCTCTTTCTCTTACTTTCCAAACGAACTCCACATCTCATTTTCTCTCAAGATACTCACCACTCTGATCACCCAATTTCAACAAACTATTACTAGCAGTTTCCTCTGCCTCCCTAGCCAATCTCAAAGCGTTTTCTAGTCGAGCTCAAACTTTCCTGTTTAGTGAAGTCTCATTTGTTGTTTGATAGCTTCGACTTCATCTTCTTCTTCTGTAGTTTCCTGTTGTTGTTGTTCTCCTCCTCCGTAATCATCATGATTGTTATTGTTATAATGATTTTCTAGATTGACCATATTCAGCTTCTAAATCATCATCATTGACTCCTCCACCACGACCTCTGTACTGTTGTTGTTGTCCTTGTTGAGGTCTAGATTGATTATTTCCAGAACCATATAATTGATCATATTCACTTCCTAATTTGTTACTTGGAGGTTTTGCATTTGGGAATCTATCTTGTTGTTGATAACCACTCCACCTTGTTGATTTCCATAACCATATCCACCTCAACCACCACCACCTCGTTGTTGTTGTTGACCATATCCACCTGATTGCTGAGGTTGTTGACCATAACCGTAACCACCTGCAGGTTGTTGTTGATAAGCATTTCTACCTGCAGGAGCACCTGGGCCACCCATTCCCATCTGAGATTGAGATTGAGGTTGACGATTGAAACCAGCTCCACCCGAAAAGGATCCTGATTGTGGATTTGAATCAATTGGCGGAATCTTTGAACTTTGAGGACTGTAGAGAGTGCAAAGCCATAGAGAAGGAGATGAGATAGGGGAGAAGGTGGACAATGGACGATGGATCAGCTCTCTTTCTCAAAATAAAGATGGGAGCGAATCAAAGATAGGAAAGGATAGGATAGCTACAGCTGGATCAAAAGTCAGTCTTGGACAGTAACAGAGCGAGCTCTATGAGCCATGCAGCTCAATCATTACCTATCCTGCCCCTCTCTATCTCTATCCCTCTTCGCTCTCCCCCTCTTGTTCGATTTCTGATTTGAGTTCTATTTTGATCTTGATCTTGTATTCCAGATTCATAGGAATCCGTTCTATTCACTTACCTTTTTTGAATAGAGGCATCTTGTAATTAAAAAAGTGGTTGTGACGTTACCAAAGGGGAAATGAGAAATCTCGACTATCAGAGACACAGCTTTTTCGAAAATCAATCTGACAGCGCATCCCTCGTCCAAATATTCAGAAATTAAAGCCCTTAAACAACATGATGATTTATTCCTATGGATTCTTCTCTAAGGTTTGAAAACAGGAACAAGGACAAAAGAGAGGGTTTTACTTTTAGGAGAAAGGTTCGAAGTGAGGCGAAGATGGGAAATGACATCGGTAATTACAATGGAAGAAAGCAGGTTGAAGGAAAATTGTTCTGAAATGATAGATTGGAGATCCTCAATCTCCTTCCAAGAGAAGAGGGTTCGATGAATTGTAGCTTTTTCTAGAAGGATGGAAAGAAGAAGGAATGGTTTGAAAGGGCAAATCCTTCTATTTTCCTTCCACCATAAGTAGCTTTCCTTCCCAAATCAAATGGAACATATTTGTATTTTGATCATATGACTGGAGATTGGAAGATAGAAATATCCAATTTGAGAGAGGCGAGTAAGAAAAGGAAAGGAGAGAGAGCGAGAGAGCCAAAAAGAAAGGAGTTGAGAATCTTGGCCAGCGAAAGAGATCGAAGTGTTTTTTTTTTTTTTGAAGTTCCCAAAATGCAAGCAAGCACAACCCCAAGATTTACTCACCGAATCTGTCTCCTCATGGTGATGGCAAAGAGAATGAAAAAGTACATGACCAAGATTGGCCAAAAAGACTGGAACGTCAAAGATATCCGATAGAGTACAAACCAGGGATATCGAGATGGCTTGGGTTGCTGAAAGCCAGAACTGAAAGAGAGAGTAAGGGAAAAGAATAAGGATGGCAAGTTTTTTTAGAGTCAGAGATTCAAAAGCTAAATAGATGTTTCAAGGGAGAGAAAGGATTCGAGCCATCCGGAAAGAGTTTATGATTCCAAAGAATGAAGTATGGTTTCCTTTCATGCTGATCTGGTTCAGAAAAGCAGTAGAATTGAGGGCATTGAAAGTGCTCAAGAGCAGAAACCAAAGGACGAGTAAGAGAAAAAGGAACGAAATCTTCGAAAAGAAAGATTGTCGTCCCTTTCTCCCACTTCTCTTTCTTTCTTTGCCTTCCTTTCTCCCACCTCTTCTGAGAAAATCGCCCAACTCCTTCGAATCGAAAGACTAAATCTGGAAGGACCCCTCAAGTCTTGAGGAAGTTTTGATTTTGTTCTCCAAGTTGCGAAGTTGAAAAGTGTGGTCTTTTAAATTCGATTCCTCTCTACCTCTGATGAATCCGTATTTTTGGCGATCCGCCAGATTCTTGTAACATTGAACTATGAGCAGTGTACCTTGAGAACTCAGTATCATTTTACTTGACTCCTGTTTCACTCGAGTAAAGAGAGGTTCATAGCCAAAGAGGTAGAATCAAAAGCTCTATCTCTGAATCTAGATTATCTCTCCTTTTCAAAGAAGCTTCTCCTAAATGTCCTCTCTCTCTAAAGACAATTTGGAGTCCAAGCAAAGCCTCTGAAGCAGTATCGCAAGATACTGAGAAGCAAGAGACGAGGACCTTGTATTGTATAACTTGTTCTCTGAACTTCCAATTCCACGTTGTCTTTCTTTCCAGAAGGCTGTCTTTCCATCCCCTTACCCTCTTGAATCAGAGCTTCAACCTTCTTGTAATCCAAAGAATGCAGAGAATTCATCACCAATCATGGAAATCTTTAATATCCAATGTCACTCACCTTGAATTCAGGTAACCATCCTAATGAAAGGTCTAAACTCCTCATCTCCCCCCACCATTAGCATTTCCAGTCAAATTCTCATTACTAAACATTCCACTCATCAATCCACCACCTCACACCACCATTACTCTTTGTGATAATTACTAGAAGTAGGAGAAGTAGTAGGTAAACCAGGTTCACCTTCTTCAACATCCAATTCAGCCAAATCGGCTTCCAAACCAGGATCGAATTTAGGTTGCAAGAAGGCCAAAAAGAGATTCAGGAGATAAATGAATAGAGCATAAACAGACTATATACCAAGGCTTGACTTAGAACTATTCTTAAGATGAAGATGAATAAATAGAAAGGCAGTGACTCCCCATCGTCTGCCTACGAATGGAGTGGTGGAATCTAAGAAGGATTGAACTCTTTGTTGTGCTAGATTGGTTTGAGCAAAGAATTGAGAGGCAGGCGATCCATCTGACAGAGAATCAGAATTGGATTCCTCTGGTCTCATCATCTTGAAGGGAGGCAGTTGAGGATTGAGGATGTGAGGATGGAGATTCGCTGGGAATGTTCAGAAGTTGTAGTTGAGAATTTCAAGGTTTGCTTCTCGCAGCAAACTCGTTCGCCACACACCCTGTTCGCTTCACTCTCTCCTTCTCTCCTGTCTGATTTCAGTCTGAATCTTCTTTTGAAATCAATGCCTTCCATCTCGGCTGAAAATGAGCGATGAAAATGAGCCTAGGAAGGAAGCTTGCATGGCGAGGTGGAGGAATGCGATAACTCAGAAGGAATCGTCTTTCCGTTTTGAACTTCCTTCTCTTCTCTTTGCTCCTCGATCTTCTTCTTCTTCTCTTCTTTTCTGCCACTTGAAGCTCAAAGGAGTCAATCGGGATCAGGCCAGATTCTATCCAAGAGAGTAGAGAGAGAGACGACCAGACGTCCATCTGTCCATCTTGACATCTTCCTGTTGTTCTCAGCCTTTATCGTTAGAAGCAACAATTGCTATTCAAGATGAGCCTAATCAACAGAGCAAGGTTACTCAAACCAACAACAACTTCTTCAATTCTACAATTACACTCAAGGTCCAACTTGAATCTGACAAGAACCAGACATTCCCCTTCGATTCAACTCTACATCTCCTTCCACTTCCACTCCCACTCCCACTCCACTGCCACTCCAATTCCTACACCAATCCCAATCCAAAGGAAATCTTTTCTTCAACGTCATCCGACTTTGAAATACACAGTCTATGGATTCTCTTCCATCGTCTTTTCCATCTTTGCAATCACCTGCCGGAATCCTAGCTCATGACGCTCTCACTTACAGGGAAGCTCACATCGGTAACATTCCTGCAACCCCTTTGGCTTTGCATTCCTAAAACCCGGTGGTCCAAAGAATCTGCCCATAGTCTCGGATTCATTGCAGGATGAGGAGTGTGAGGAGTCCAAGGGAGATTCGAAGAAGGAGAGGTTGGTCATCGTTGGTGGGTGGATTGGGCTGGTGAGTTGCGTACAAGGATTGGACTTAAATGTTTAGAGAGGGGAGATTTGTAGGAGATAGTTCAATGGAACTTAAAAAAAATCAGGGAGGAATCTGCAATCCGTCGAGAGAAGTTTCCACTCCGGCAGCGACCATGTTCAAAACTCAACTGCTCCTTCTCGGCTTCTTCTTTCGAGCATAGAGTTTCAAATTACGCTAAGACTGGAAAGAAAAGAAAGTTCGGTGTTCTCTAGATCATCTCTTTCGAATCTAGAATCTGACCTTTAGCCTCTTCGTTGGCTCAACTCTGTTCACCCTTCCCATCACACGACTCTAATCTCTCTCGTATTTCCCTTCCCTTCTCCAGCTGTCTCTCTGTTGAGCAACCTAGATCCACACAAGTACAACGTCACCTTGATTTCTCCTTCAAACTACTATCCTCTTCACTCCCTTACTTCCATCAGCAACCGTGGGAACTGTAGAAACCAAGATCTCTAGTCGAACCACTACGAAAGATCATTTCAAGGGTCAATGGACATTACATTCAAGGAGCAGCAGTAGATGTAGTGATGGGAATCAGATCTACCACCTTCCAAAGGAGGACAAGAAAGATTTGTAGAAGTAGATGTCATTTCAGGTCATGAAGGAGTTTCAGAATTCTCTGGTCAACATGATGGTCCGACTTCAAATACCTCTTCATCTGCAGAAGCAGCTGGAGAAAGGAAAGAAACCAAAGGTTAAAAGAGTTTACGTTCCTTATGATAGATTGATAGTGGCTGTTGGATCAGTGACGAATTCTCATGGAGTTGAAGGATTGGAACATTGTTTTCATTTGAAAACTATCAAAGATGCTAGAGAGATTCGATCTCATATCTTGGATAATTTGGAAATCGCTTCTTTACCTACTACCGACACACCTGAAGAAAGGGAAAAGTTATTATCAATGGTAGTCTGTGGAGGAGGTCCTACTGGTGAGTGTGGGAGGTTATCTTAAGTCTCGAGAACTCGTGGGAGAAAGCTCGTCACTGACTCGTTTCCGACACTCTCTTCTCTGAACGATTTTTCAGGTGTGGAGAACAGCTGCAGAGATCTTCGACATGTTGAACGAAGACGTCCTTACTTATTTCCCTAAAATCTTGAGATCAAGCTCTAAAGTCAGTTTGATTCAATCTAGAGAACATATCTTAAAAACACTTATTCAGAAAAGATCTCTCAATATGCAGAAAACAAAATTTGCAAGGGATGAAGTAAACATCATCGTCAATGCTAGAGTCAAAAGAGTTGAAAAGGACAAAGTCATTTATACAAAGAAAGATCCAGAGACTGGAAAATTATCAGAGTTCGAGTTACCTTCAGGTTTCACATTATGGTCCACAGGTATCGCAATGTCACCATTTACTAAAACAATTGGTTCAAAATTTACCAAATCAATCTCATTTGAAAGCTATTCAAATCGATTCTCATTTAAGAGTTAAAGGTAGTCCTTTGGGAAGTATGTATGCTTTGGGAGATGCTTCTACTATTGATACTAGACTTATAGATTATCTTTATGAATTTGTTGATTCTTGTGATAAGGATAAAGATGGGAAATTGGATTTCGAAGAATTCAAATTGTTGGCTAATTCGGTTGGTAGGAAATTCCCAATTGCTTCTAAACATTTCTTGAAATTGTCGGAAATGTTTGAAAAACATGATTTGGATAAAGATGGTAAATTGAATCTAAACGAAATCGCTGAGATGTTCTTGGAAACTCAAAAGAAAATGACTAGTTTGCCCGCTACGTGAGTATCGTATAGAGGAATCACTCTCTCAATGCTACTCTATCAAGACCTCGATTCTTTCATTACCCTTCTTTCTTCTGATGTTTCAATTTCCTTTTCATACTCTTCTCTTTTCTCTTTCACAGAGCTCAAGTTGCTTCTCAACAGGGATCTTATCTAGCAAAGAAATTAAACAAATTGGCAAAGAAGCGTGATGCTGGTTATGACATCTATGGACATTCTTCTGAAGAAATGTTAGACATTGACGATTTGAATTACAAGCCATACAAATTCACTAATCTGGGAACTCTAGCTTATATTGGTGAGTCACAAGTAAGACACACTCGGGATCAACAAGAAGCTCACAAACTAATGCTCTGCGCGAATCTGTCTGTCCTTTTTTTCTTCCAATTTCTTTCACCACAGGAAATGCCGCTGCTTTCGATCTACCTCTTCCTGAGCCTTTCGGTAGCTTTGCTGGTGGTTTGATTGCAATGTGTAAGTGATAGTGATGGAGATTTTCTCTCTCTCTCTCATCGCGGGGGTTGACTTTACTTTTGTCCTTTTCTCACTGTTCCTCTACCTTTTCACAACAGACGCTTGGAGATCTTTCTATCTATCTGAGCAAGTATCAACTAGAACTAGAGCTTTGCTTCTTGCCGATTATATCAAACGTGGAATCTGGGGTAGAGAGTGAGTTCTCTTTCTCTTGCTTGATCTGATATCTTCTCGTTCCAGGATCTGACTTTACTCTTTTCTCCTTCCGATGGTATCTGTCTTTCTCTCTCGTCGTCTCCCTCAGTCTTTCACGTCTTTAGATCTTCAAGCTTTGTAAATCTCCGAAATCACATTGACTTTCCTTGTCGACCTCAACTCAAAATTCGCACCAAACCAGAATCTTTGTTTATTCTCTTCTGTTCCACGTTGTTGCTTCCATAGATGCGTCTCAATTCTCTTATTCCGTCTGTAGTCACCTTGATATACGAATCAAATGAAATCAACCAACTCGTCTAATCAAATGAAATACACCAAATCGTTGTTCAGTGATCGCTCTCAGACAGAACCTATTTCGATTGTCAGACTTAATGATTAGGGAGAAGAGCTTAAAATACAGATGGGTGTTGAGAAAAATGCTAGATGGAATCAAGAAGGAGGATGTTGGGAAGGCTATCAGGAAAATGCATCGAAACGATGCGGATCCGATTGCGACCAAATGACTTTGAAGCCGAGAACGAGGTAAGGATAAAGGTTTGTGACCCGAGCATCTACGAGTCGTTTAAGACTGAGACTGCAACGTGTGTGAATTGATCGATGTTCACCAAGGAGAGGATTCGAATTCAAGACCTTCGGATTTGATCAATTCTTCGCAAACTAGTCTTGCAGTCTTGACACAACCTGTGAACACCGAAGAAAGATCGAAGCTTCAGTATGATGAGATTGTGATTTCAATTCTCTCCCTCATCCAGCTCCTCATCGTCAGTTAGACTCACCTTCGAGCAAAGGAATTCCAGGACCCCAGGATCCACAGACCCAAATCCCAGGTCTATCTCGGTCCTCTTCATTCTCATTGATCCCTTTTCCTTGAAGATTCCCCACCTTCATTTTCCAATCTTTGCTCCTGCCTTCGAAGATTCTTGAGAAGGTACCCGTTGATCTCCTCTCAGCCTTGACGAAATCGAACAAACCAATCTGGGACATTTTACCCTCTCTTGATAAAACGACTCTATCGAACTTGGAGACACTCAAGACGAATTCAGGTCTTGGACCTAGACCTGGTAAAGCATTGGTAGTTTGCATTAAAAGAGGACCATCATGAGCTTCTACTAGTTTCGAAGTCGAACTTCTTCTTGAGGCTTTTGGATAGGTTTCGACTTGATTCCGAACATCACTTGAACTGACATCTGGATGTACTCTACGTTGAATGATATGAGTAGCCATTGTGTGATTTCCATCTCTTAACGGATCAGAGATACTATCCAACTTTCGAATCATCTCACTGAGATCCATTCCATCCGCCTCTTCATGCTTTCCTACCAACAATGATTTTCCATCATCATTTCTGTTCCTAGTAAGATCCGGTAACTCTTCATCTTCATTTTCCGAACTAAGTCCAGTCGAGTACGACCAGCCTAAAGAACTGTCCTCTGAAGAAGAAAGTGGAGTGGAAACGAAATCTTGTCTGATATTGGATAGCCTTGGAGAGGTTTCGTTTGGTCGATTTGAAGTGGAAAAATTTGGTGTTGAGTCTTGATAGTGAACCTTTAGCATTGAGATTAGAGGTGTGAAGGAATCGACTTGCGCTTCGAAAGCTGGTGATACGAGATTCAAATCTCTCCAATCCTTTTCGTCTGGAGGTAGAAGACTTCTGTCTGTGTGATTGGTAACTACAGAAGTTTCATATTTGAAACGATTTGAGTTTTCGAGAGATGGTAGAAAGCCTTCGGATTTCCTTTTCGTTGATGATAGAGGTGGAAGATGAAGATTGAGTTGTTAAAGCAGTTGAATAACATTCCAGGAACTTTGAGGTTTGATTGGCTTGAGTAGCAAAGATGACGTGAGAAAAGCCATCAAATTGGGATTCTTGACTGTTATTTTCCATTGATTCTTGACTATTATCCGAACTTGCCTGAAGATCTCCTTCTTCCTCCTCTTCTTCTTTCACCACTCTCAATGAAACCTGACCTTTAATCTTTCCAGGTAATATTCCAACCACTTGAGAATTGGTATGAATTCCATGATCACGACATTTCTTCGTTAATCTCTCAATCAAAGCATTCTCGACCTTGTCGACACCAGTTTCAACAGTACAATGATCCTCTCCAAAGGTTGCTGCTATATAGGCTAGAATCTCTGCTGCAGGTGCATCCTTGACAGAGTCAGCTTGAGCAGTCATAACAGCACTAAATAAGGATATCAGTAAACCTTCGACGAAGATCTTGGGGATTCGATGAGAAGAACAGAACTCTGAAATCGATTGAAGTGAAATCGGATGATTTGGATCTAAAGTGTGACCTAGATGATGATGATAAAGTGATAGAATTAGAAGATAGAGGTAAGAAATGGTGATGATGATCAAATTTGTCAAATATGATGCTAATGAGACTAAGTAAATCGGTAGGACGTTGATGCAAAGGCTGATGAGGTTAAAGGGAGAGAGTAAATTGAAGTCTGCACGTGTATCGGGTACCATTTCCGAAGGTAATGAGAAACCTCTTGCTCCTGAGGCTCCATTGTAAAGGATCGAGGGTGAAGGAGCTCTTGAAAACTTTCTTCTTTGGAGTTGAAATGAACTTGGAGAGACCGTTCTGGCTGAAGCTCTCGCCTTGAGGAGAAGCGATTCCAGGTGACTGAATGGAAGAAGGAGAAGAAGAACTCATTGTGAAAGAAGTTGGTGATGTTGATCTTGATGGACATTTCGATGAGGATTTGAGGGACGAAGTTCCAAAACTGTAAGTGAAGTTGGTTTTGCGAATTGGAATCCCAAGTCGTTTGTAGAGAGCCAACGTCTGCGTGTAGTAACCTGAAGCGCGATATGTATAGTTAGGATAGATAGCAAGCAAATGTGAGAGAGAAATCGAAGCGATAGCGAGGAAAAACACGCAAAGATGGACACCTTGGAACATAAGGTAGACTCGGAAGTGCCAGCTCCACCCTCTTCCAAGCCATTGTTCCTTCCTTCTGAGAGCTGAAATTGAACAGTAAATAACCCATGATTCGAATCCGACTTTTGACTCACCAACATTGAAGGACCTCATAGGAACATCTATCCTTCTCTGACCTTTCTTTCTCTCCATCTCTGGCCTGACATTTCTCTCCACCTCTTTCGAATTCCACATCTGCGAATAGATCCAGTTCAGTGTTCCATCAAGTAGACCTGAATCTGGATTTGGATTCTTCCGCTGGTTCTGATCATCTTGATCATCGTCATCGTAGGTTCTAACCGAGATACTATTGCTGTCCATCCCAATCTTCTTGGCCCTTTCGAAAATGTGAACTTGGATTTGCCTCTGACTTCCTCCATTCTGACCGGTTGAAGATGATGATGATTTGAGGTCGGAAGTCAGTAGATAAGCTGAAACCAAACCTGATAAACCTGAACCTATGACTGCGATCTTGATTGGAGAAGAAGAAGGTGAAGATGCAACATCAGGAGATTTGCAATTGGAACTAGTTGGAGATGAAGTCATAATTAAAGTGGTTGAACGGGAAATGCAGAGTTGTTGCTGGATCTTGTGTTGAGTTTGTTTATGGATTGCTTGCTTCTGATATCGTCATCTCATTAAAGATTAGCTGTATTGATGTGGAATGAAGAACAAAAGATCAGAAGTGAAGTTGGGAGAGGCTTCCGATTAGCAATTAAAAGCGCACCACCCATGCTTCTTTGCGAATTCAAAGTCAGCTCGTACGTTGGTTTGAACGAGATAGAAACGCAAGATTCAGCATCGAAAAGATAGAGAACTATTAGAAGCTTCAGGCAAAGAACACTCAAGAGTGAGCAAGGTCCGAACTCAGATGCTTTTACTGGACCTTCAAGCTTCACCCTTCACGGGCTGGTGCCTCTTCTAGCTTTCGAGATCAAACTCTTTTGAACAATAGACCAATGAAAAGCCTCGTTTTTGGCCGCTGTTGGTTTCGATCGGCTAGAGGGGATGGGTGGCGATTGAGCAAGGGATTGATCTCATTTCTTCATTCAAAAAAACGACACAAGCTGAACGAGGTTTGATAGTTTGTCTGGAATTTTGAAAGTAGAACTCCTCAATGTTCAAATCTGAGCTTGGTTCAAATCCAGTGAAGTGCTCCAAGCATGCGGAATAGAAACTGGGGGTTGAAGCTTGTTGAGTTGGTGGGGTAGTCTGGTCGATTCACTCCTCGTCAACTACTCTTTTCCTGACTCGCACTCTTCTTCAAAGACTCGTTTCCAGTCGATCTGGACGATCAAGAAGCGATTGAGCCTCGGTCATTCTCTGGGAGCTCGGAGGTAGCAGGTTCGAAGAGCGTCCAATCTGTGATTTGCTGTGGGCTTTTCTCAGAGAAAATCTCATCCACTCCTCGTCAACTGCTCTTTCCTGACTCGCTCTCTTCTTCAAAGACTCGTTTCGAGTCGATCTAGACCGATATGATCCATTTGAGCTTTGGTCATTCTTCATCGTTCTTGAGCTCTTCTCTACCTATGGGCTGGTCCTCCCTTGCTCCCTGAAGAGAGAAAGCTCCCTGACTCCCTGAGAGAGAAATTTCGTCACTGACTCTCACCGATGTCCTTTCGCTCGCTCAAAAGTCGATCCAGACCGATATGAATGCATTTGAGCTCTGGAAATTCTCTACGATCTTGGAGGTAGCAAGTAAGAACAGCCTTGAGTCGGCTGGTTTGTGTGAAGGCACAGTCTCGAGAATCCTCGTTACTGCTCGACATCGACTCTTTCCGACTCTCTCTGACCTGAAAAGACTCGTTTCGAGTCGATCTGGACGGAATAAAAAGCATTTGAGCTTTGGTCATTCTTTACGATCTTGGAGGTACCAAGTTTTGAACAGCGTCTAATCGTGGTCATTACCGTGCTTTGGAGCTGGCTCGAATCTCTCATTGCTCGCCTTTCAATCTTTTCCAACGAGGTCTCTCCTGGACACAGCCTATTCGATCCAATGTGAACCATTCCGACTCATTTGAAGCTTGCTCACTCCTCAGAAACCTTGGCTGCTGGCTCGACGCTATTCAAGTCGTGAGAATTTTTGGGAGAAGGCCGAACTCTGATTGCCTTTCAATCTTCCCTTTGTACAACAGGAACCGAAATTCTTGAAGCTTTTGAAGAGGCAAAATACGCTTCAGTAGCTAAAGACGCAGAGAGAAAGACAGCCGAGACAGGGTTTCATTTGATGAGCTTTCAGAAGTAGAGAACAGAAGACGAAGACGAGTCGATGGAGAAGAGAAGAGAAGAGTGAGAGCGTTTAATAAGAGCCTTGGAAGACTGAGAAAAGAAATTACTCAGTTTGAACGGAGATATGAGAGTCAGGGAAAAGAAGAAGAGAGAGAACTTGTTGATGTCTTGTAGGAGGTCTGGAGAAGAAAGATCTTGGCTGAAAGATGAAGAACGAACTTAGAGGTGGAACAAAGTATCGAAGCACCTTTTCCTGTCGAATGATCAGTACTTTTAGTTGCTTTGATAGATCCTAAACTGCTGGAAGAGGAGGCTGAGAAGCGAGAGATCGATTACTGGAAACGATTGAAAGGGAAGCGAATTCAAATTTGAGAGCATCAAACAAAAGTCAGTCAACTAGTCAACGTCTCGACTGGATTCCTAGCAAACGTGACAAGGTAACTCACCTCAAGAGACTGTTTATAATCTTGAAACCTTTAAAACTCCTTCAAATGTAAAGCGGGATCTTATTTGGAACCTCGGCCAAATCGACGACTTCTTCCACCAATTCTCTCACTTCATCGAGAAAGCCACCGTTGTCATTGCTGAATGAGAGTACGATCCTCTTCAATGGTATCATCTTGACTCCAGCGACTTCGAAACCGATGGCAACCTGTTTCTTTCTTTCTTATCCGGCCAAAACAGCATCTCTGTGCCACTCGATTGCGAGGTCTTTACGTGCGTGGGATCCTGAGCTCGACCAACAAAGGACAGCACTTTCCTAATCTGAGACCTTGGTGCAATCGCGAGATCCATAATTCGTTTACTGATGGTAGATTCTCCAGGATATCGCAGGCCCAAAGAACCACGATTGTGGTCGAAGGGAAAATCATCCAGTCAGGGAATTTGTCGTAATATTGCACTTCGAGCACTTTAAGATTGGGAAAACTCAAAATTGGAATGACGGACTGTTCTCCTGAGACTAATGCGATGGATATCTTGAGGTGTTTGAAGCTTCTTGCGGAGGCCTGAAGTACCTCTCTCCATTTTGAAGGAGAAAGATACCAGTCCACAGCTAAGGAAACTAGATTCTCCAGAAGGGTTGGGTGAGTCGAGAATGGGTTGCTGGGTAAACTCATCCAAAGTATGTGGAGCTTTGATTTTTCAACAATTGAATCCTTGTCCCACACCTTCTTTTGAAGATCGACTACCGAGCGAAAGAGTGCCGGATCCCAGAGCATGAAAGTGACCAAATTCGGGCAATCCAAAAGCACTTCCAATGCCCTTGTTTCGACCCGGTAAACATTTTCCGTCTTCAATTTGACACTTTGCAGTGTTCTATTGGACTTTCTCAGGGTACCGAACAAAGTATCGAGGGTTTTGTCGTTCGTAACCTGTGTGATTTGGACCGAGACGTCTTGTAGAGTACTCTGACTTTTCTCATCGAACAGAACCAAAGCTTTAGGTTCTGCTTCATCATTTACATCAACGTCAAAGTCCAGAGAACGCCATAAGGAACGATTCTGATCGATAATGTTTCGCCATTCTTTGCAGACGACTCTAGCTCTCACTCTCTCTTTGCAGTCGAGTCTCTTGAAAAATTCTAGTAGCATTTCCGAGAGGATAGTATCATATTGCATATTTTAGAGAATTCGGATCGAGCTTTGAAGAGAAGTAGACGTTGACGAGAGGGACGAGAATTGAGGGTGGATGGACAGGTTCGCTTGGTGGATTGAAGACGTTCGAGTTGTTCTTGTTTCGATGATGGAAGTTGAAGAGTAAGAAAATGAATCGAAGAAGAATCGAAGAAGAGATAAAGCTGAAAGAATTGGATGGAAAGGGAGTGGATGTTAGGAAAGAAAGAAGTTTAGAACGAAAACAGCTTTCTTTCCTTCTCTCCCTTGCATCCTCTTCACTCAAACCCTCTTTCTTCTTTGATTCGTTTTCGATTCTTCTCTTTCTTCTTCTCATTGAACTCAGCCATTCACAAAGTGCCTCGCTCATCAATGTCAAGTCTCAAGCCAGCATCGAGCCCTTTCGAATCTCTTCCAGACGAACTGCTTCTCTTCATCTTCAAACATCTCAGTCCTTTCCAAAGAGCTCTACTCCTTTCAACATGCAAGAGTTGGAATCAATTCATTCTTCTCAACACTCAACTTTGGAACACTCTGACTATCCCTCCAGGTCTTTCTCTCGATCTCGTCCTCACCATTCTGAGGGCATTCAACTCGAGGTCCAACTTCAAGTTGAAAGAGGTCGTCATAGAGACTTTGATCGAGGATGAGGAGGAACTGGATCTCATCTCTGAGGAATTGAAGAAGTCTGCAGAGACTTTGCTAGTAGTGGCTTTCGTTCAGCACGACAAGCTCAATGGAAAGACCAGGAAGGTTGCTATTCAGTCCTTTCCTGTGCTTGAAGCATTGTTTACGAAATTTAGCCTCGAGGAATTTCAAAGCTCTTTAACTGACCACTCGACACTGAAAAGAAAGTATGGTATTAGATCCGCAAACGATGGAAAGTTTAGTCTGAAGGTTTACGTCACTGATTCTCTCTTGGATGTTGAGGATGATGATCTGAGATGGCTGTCTCAGGCGGTTTATTTGGAATTGAGAAAAACAGATTCAATTGCATCACTTCACAAGATTCTTCGGGCGACTCGGAGTTTGCTTGAGCTACCATTATTATACTGGTCTACGGCAGACGAAGAAGCTCAAGATTACGACCCACATTCACTTCAAGAATTGAGCCTCATCAAGATCAAAAGCCTCAGAGAATTGATCCTACCTTACAGGCGAAGATCTAGAAAAAGTCTGCTCTGTTTTTTTGAGGTGGACGGAGATGAAGTCACTGTCGGTGCAATGTCGCATTCCTTCTTAGACTTCAAGGGAAAGGATTCAAAAAGTCTTCTCATTTTTGTTTATCATGCAACTCTGCAAATCGACGGTGAGGAAGTATGGGAAGAAGTTGTTGAAGAAGCAATCTTCATCATGGAACAAAACACTCGTGTCGAAAACCTGCTCTTAGTATGTCCAACTTTCCAGATTCAAGAGGATAGGAAGCATTTAGATCTATTTCTCCAAAAGCTGGGAACTACCGTTCGGAATGTAGTGGAGGATGTCGGACCAACAAAGGAGAAGGATTCAGTAGAGGTTGGAAGTGTAATGTTCCCGAATCTTGAAAGGTTGCAAATCAAGAATCCAAGTTTATTGGATTGGGATCTCCTTAGAAACACTCTCAACTTCCGAAAATCGCACAATCCGAACTTTCAACTGGAGCTGCTGGACGATTGGACTTCAGAAGTCATCGAGGATTGGCAAAAGTTGGGCGGATGAAGGAGTGGTTTTGATTTGACGAAGATCGTCACAAACTGGGGCTGAACGGTCTTCGATAGAAGGCAAGTGAGAATCTTTCGAGTGCGATGTTCAAATCGGAAACGGCTTTCAATCAATCCCGTTTGCTAATTCTTCGACAAACTGTTTTGCTTCTCTCTTCTCGACCAGGCTTGCCGGCTTCATGATCCATTTCTCGATCAACTTGCTCAGTAGGAATCGAGAATGATCGAGTCTCTTTTGCAAGACTCTTTTCGGCTCCAACTTTTCTTTGCTTGACTGATTTTAGTATTCTTCAAATGACCTTTTCAGAAAACAGTCTGCTTCTCGAGATTGGAATTGTGATGCTTCGACTCTTTGTGACTCGCGCGTCTTTTGACGACTTCCAATCACGCAAACGATCGTTTAGAGCTTGAAAGATTAGATTCATATAGTGAAAATTGCAAAATACAACAATTAAATTCGATCAACAATCAGGCGTCTTCCCCATCCATCCCCTCTCCTCCCAATCATCGATTTCAATGACTTGCGAGAATTCATTTTGAAATTGGAAACGAAACTCTTGATTCTGTTGCCTTCTTTTCTGGATCAAGTTTTTGAGAAGCTTGCCATCCAATTCAGTCAAACCATCTGGATTTCTGATCGTTAATCTAGTTAACCAAGGTAGCAAAGGAAACTTTTGGATTTGATTTGGATCTTCCTTCTCTTCTATTCTCAAAAGCTGACCCTGCCAAACCGTTTCAAAAGCCCTATCAACACAAACTTTGAAAAATTCGTTAAAGAACTCTTGAACTTGATGGGAAGGATTCAATGGACAGACCAAAACTAAATCTTCAATAGACCGATGAGCTTGGAAAAGAATCTTGGGTTCCCTTTGATAAGCAGTGACGAGATCTTTAAGAGGGTTCTCTAATAAGAAATCATGATTCATGATTCGAAGAGAGAACTTTGTGAATTTGATATCTCTCGCAACGAGCAGATTCAATACTGAAGAGTTTCCCACCAACATGGTCTTCTGTTCGTCGATGTCAAGGATTTGACTAATACCAGAGATTGCATCTAGTGAATCAGGTAAAACAAGTTCTTCCAAAGTTTTGATTCGAATCTTTCCTTTTGCTCGTGATTGAAGTCTAAGTAATCCAATACCAATTCCACCAATCCTGGAGTTAAAGAGAGAAACTCCCAAAGAGTGTCAATCGACATTGTTTGATCAGCTTTGAGATAAGTCAAATTGGAAAAGCGATTCTTTTCGTCCTCTAAAAGTGGTCCGAGTTCCTGAGTGTGATAACATTTTAAACCTGTCTTCTCCTTTGCGTCCTCATTGTCTGAATCCCCAATCCCAAATCGATCCTTATTCCAGTTCAAGTACTCTGTTAAATTTGGAGTGAAGTTTGAAGTGACCACCAAAGTATGGACTTTGGGAATGAGTCGACCGATTGCTACTCTAGTGATTTGATTGAATTCTAGGTCTTGAATTAGAACTATCACTTTCAGTGTGTCGGCTGAGAACTGTAATTCAGTCAAGATCCAGGCGAGATCTTCCGTGGTATTGATACATTGTTGTATTTCGACATGTTTCAACCTTGACGAAGATCTGGCTCTGAAAACTGAAAGAATCGTCTTGGTGAGAGAAATGGGAGTGCCTTCTTGGATCCTAAGGTATTGCCAAAATCGAAAGTTTAGGAGGATGAGATCTTTCCACTTCTTGCAGGTCGAAAGCTGACGAGCTCTCTGGAAAGGATCGAGTTGAGTAAAGATGGTCGTGAGAAGTTCGTCTGGAAGTTGCTCGAGAGAAGATTGTTGAAGAGATGTTGGTTGATTGATGCTCGTCATTGATGGATGTATCTCCTATTGGAATAACTTCAAGCTTGGATTGAGGAAGTCGGAGAAGAATCGAAAGAGAATCAAAAAGGGAGAGAAAGGATGCTGGAGTTAGAGGGAAAGAAGGAAACAAGTGATTTTCTGCGAAGGACATCCTCCTCGGCGTTTCAAATTTCAGAGGCCGACTTGCACTCAAAATTGGAAAAGTCTCATTCTTTGCTTCTTTCCCTTCTACTCCTCACTACTTTCGCTGAAAGTTCAATCTTCTTTGATTCGTCTTCGATTCTTCTTCTATCATCAACTTCAGATCAATGATGCCAAATCAAGCATCAGATCACGACACTTCAAATCAAACCTCTCTTCAACCTTTCAATCACCTTCCAGACGAACTTCTTCTCTCAATCTTTCGATGCTTAGATCCATTCAAGAGATGTCAACTCCTCACGATCTGTAGGAAGTGGAACGAAACTCTCCTCACCAATCATTCTCTCTGGAATTCTCTCGTTCTGAACGAACATCTTTCGTTCAAAGAGAGCCTCTCAATTCTCCAGCTATTCAACTCAGGAAGTGATCATAGACTCAGGGATGTGTGTCTGGGGGTATGGATAGAGGCAAGTCAAACCGAAGACTTGAAGAAGATTTTTGAAGAATTGGAAAAATCTTCCGATACTTTGAGACTGTTGAGCCTTGCCCAAGATGATGTCTTGAATGGAGAGACGATGAGCAATGTCAGAAGGCTACTGCCAAAACTCAACACGCTCAATCTGTTGGAGTCTGCAGAACATCTGTCCGACATGTTTCTATCCAGGGAGGAAATCGGCATCAATCAATCGGACGAGGGAATGAGGTATCTCTGTTGTACAGATTTTCTAGATACTGGTGAAGATGTAATCAATTGGCTGTCTGGCCTCAAGTACCTCGAGATCAGGGGGCACTATTCCTCAAAGGGTCTAGTATCTATTCTAAAAGCCAATCAGTTGAATTTAGAGCATCTAGAGCTTCCATTCGGGGACGGTCTCACAAATGATGAGCAATCAGAATATGTGGGTGTCACTGTTGACATGGAGGAACTCAGCACTCTAGTCATTCCCTGGGATGAAGATAAAGCCATAGCTCTGAGTCGGATTCTCGCAGCAACGAATGGTCTCAGATCGATCGAAGGCTATGAGAATTGTCTCAAACACTTTCAGTTACCTTCAGTCCCGAATTTATCAATTGTCCTGTATGATGAAGGAAATGACTTCAATCAAGCTTTACTAAACTCGCCTACTATGCTTGCGGACCACAAAGCTCTATTGGAAAAGAGCAAATCCGTCAAGCAGCACATTTTGAGCTGTTCGGAAAACCAAACTGGGGCGAAGAGGCAAGTCAATGTCCTCTTTGAGCTGCTTTGCATTCCTTCGAGACCGCAAATAGAATCTCAAGAATCAAGTTCCAGAGTTCTGGATCCTCACTTGGGATCCAAGAATGCGGAGCTGCCGAATGTAGAGAGTAATCTTGGTCAAGAGATTCTGCTTCCTAACTTGTCTGAGCTGCAGTTCGACGATCCAATCCAATTAGATGGCAAGCTTCTCAAGGAAATGGTTCAAAGTAGAAAAAGCTTCATTGGGAGCTTTGATTTGTCTCTATTTGACGGTTCGAGAAGGATAGCTCAAGCTGAGTGGAAGGCTAGAGGTTGGATGGACTGTGAGTGTTTGCAACTTCAGAGAAATGACAATGAAAAGCTCTACTGACTTTGTTATTTCTACCTCATCTTCACCTGCATACTTCCAGAGGCTTCCCATTCAGAGACAACCCTGACAATTGGTTTTGTTTTCGACGGTTCTCTCTCAGTCTCCTGCACTTTTTTTCACTTTACTGAGTTTTTAGAGTCACAAGTTCGCAGATGAAGCTTTGGAGACACACCTTTAGTTCTTAAAAAGATGCTCAGATTGTTCATCGGCTTCGTTCCTTTTCGTCGTCGTCTTCTAAGGGAGAGAACTCTCTCTCTCGAAGTGTCTAGTTACGCCTTCCCTTTTCTCTTACTTACGATTTCTGGCCTGCTCACTTTTACTAGTCACTCTACAATGCAAATACGATTGAAATGAAAACACAGCTTAGATCACGTCTCATATAGCCTTCCTGGCAAAAACTTGGCGACCAGAAGCAGAATGGAGTTCGCCCTCTCACGACGAAGTCGACTCAAGTTGACTCTCACTGAATGAGTGTCAAGACAATTCTGAGACTTCATTAATCATTTCTTCCAAAGCAAGCTATGCGATACTTTGTGTCTGTTGCAGAAATACTATTACTATCAATCCTCATCGTTGTTGTTCTTTTACGTTTTACTTTTACTATTTTCATTTCGTATCAACTTTTACAACCTTCCTTCTTTGGTTAGAATACCTTGATTTGTAATTTTTGGGGGACATTCTTCTTTATGAAGAGACATCGTGAGCTTTTTTTGGAGGAGGGAAATTAAGGGTCGAGGGGATTGTAAGAAAAAAAAAGGTAAAGGACGAGGATTGAAGTTTTGGATAGCGATAGGATAAAAGGGAACAGAGTAACGGAAGTTTCGTAAAGAGAAGTTCGCTTCAGCAGCGTCTAGGAACAAAAAAGGGAAAGAGTAGAAAAGCAATTGGGAAAGAAACGGAGACTTGATTGTGCAGAGGGAAGAGAAATGTCGAGTTCTTGATTTTGATTCGAACTTGAAGATCTTCATGAACAGCAATGAGTGAGAGTAGACCTAGCTATCTAATCGTTCCGACCTTCAATCTTTCCGTATTCCAGAAGTGAATCTAAGCAGCAGCAGCAGGAGTTTCGTCGTTGGCAGCTACGGCAGCAGCGACGTCTTCCTCTGCGACAGTCGAAGTTCTACGTTCCTTTTCGGTTTCGAGCTGAGGAGAGAGAAAAGAGTGTGAATGATACAGATTTAATAGAATGATCAGTGGAAAGTCTGAATTTGGGCAGGCATACATCCAAGAAATCGAGACAGGTTTTCTCCTGCTACTCACTTGGTTGTAAAGAAGGAAAAGAGCCTTCTCATTAGCTTCCGGAGTACCTTGAATAGTAAACATACGTTCACCAGTTTCATCATGAGGAACCTTTGCGATAGAGATTCTACTACCACTCAATCTTCTAATTTCAGTGATTTTCGAACCACCTTTACCGATGATGCAACCGACCATATCTGAAGGAATAGAGATGTTTTGAGTTCTCATGTTTGCAGTATCCACTGGCATTCCAGGATTAGAAGTAGTTCCAGGTAAAACAGTGTTTGGAGCTCCTGGAATCAAAGCTCCTCCAGGTCCAACAGCAGCACCAGAAGCCATAGCGTCAACTACAGCAGCAGCAGATTGTCTACGACTTCCATTTGGAGTCATACCGAATTCACCATTTGAATTTGGACCTGAAGATCTTCTTCCACCAACGTTGTAAGCACCACCCATTCCACCAGTCAAATAGGCAGGTCACCAGAAGGACGTCTATTTCCTTGAGGTTGTAAACCTCCAACTCCACCAGCAGCCAAAACTCCTGCACCTTCGGTAGTTGAAGGATGATACAAAAACTGTACCACTTGATCTCTCCTTATCTTCAATCAAACATTTGGAAATCTCATAGACTGCAACTCTAATGGCTTCTACAGTTCCTTGAACTTCGACTACTCTTTCGGTTGAAGAAGGTAACATTTCCTTGGAAGCAACCATACGAGCTCCAGAAACGTCTTGAATGTGTTTGATCTTTAATCCTGCACGTCCAATGACCGTTCCCATCAAGTTGTGAGCGATCAAGAGACGAACGGCAGTGAGAGAGTTTGGAGATGGAGTGACTGGGTTGGTTGGTGGATCAGCAGTGACTGGGTTTTCTAGGATGGTTTGTCCAATGAGAGAGTATGCCTGGAAGAAAAGAAGGTGAGCGATTTGCAGGGGTGAGAGGAGGATAGTGAGATGGTGGAAGAAGTTAGCATTGAAGAAAGACGGAGAAAGAGGTCTCTCTTCTGATAGCTCCCGACTCAATTCATGCTCCAAATTGGCAAAATGTATGAATGAGAATAGTTCTGAATAACATCCAGAATCATGAAAACAGCAATCTAGAGGGCATACAATGCATTTCCAGAGCTTGAAGGTGTCATGACTTTTTTCTTCTCGAAATTCCTTCTCCATTTCTTCTCATTCCTCACTCGCCAGTCCCTCTCCATTGCAATCGAGATACTAACCTTTGCGATTCCTTCCAAAGTACCACTGACGCTCAAGACACGATCATGAACTCCAGGGACGACCTTTGAGACGCCAGCCTTTACACCAGTCTTCTCACGAAGTTCAGCAACATTATGACCAGATTTTCCAATAATGACCCCAGCTTCCTTTGTTGAAACCAAGGCTCTGACAGTCAAGGTAGTGTTTGGATCGATTTCAACTTCCTCCAATGCTTGAGTGACTTGGTCTACGTTTTCAGAGCTGCCAGCAGCTTCTTGAGAAGTATTGGCAGCAGTAGTAGTAGAGGCAGTAGTGGTGGTAGATTCGGTGCTTGGCTGCGCGGCAGCTGCAGTGGTTAAAGGGGAAGTGATGGGCGTACCTGCGCCAGAGTCGGTAGCTATCATTGTAGTGAAGTAGGGAGAGAGAAGAGAGTGGAGAGAAGGACGAAGGGAAATAGGATGATGGGTTGATGGAACAGACAAACCAGGTGGTCAGGAATATAGGAATCAAAGTCAATGATCGAGAGATGCAGAGATGGATCGATGAATAGGATAAGATTGAATGATTACTCACGCTTGGTTTCAGACATCTTTTGGATCAGACTTGAGGAGGGAGAGAGGAGCGAGAGGGTGGTGGGAAGAGTGAGAAGGACGAGTGGAATCGAGAGGAGAGAGAAGAAGGGGTTCTTGGATTATTTCTTGGAGGGGGAGGAAGGAATAAAACAAGAATGGAATGGGAATTCGAGTTGGAAGAGTTGCGGTTGAAAGTAAAGAGTAGAGGAAAGGTGAAGAAAGAGAAGAGAAGGAAGAAGAAAGAGATTCTCAAAAAGTTCTCACATTATTCGGCGCTGCGACTAGCGATCTACGACTTCCTAAATGGGACTTCCATTTAGATTTTCGTTTCATTTTTCTGGTGAAAAGTAATTTATACCACACATGAAAGGATTACAGCTGTTCACAAAGTCAGAGAAGAGTGCTCTCGTTCGAAAGTCTAGTGGTCTGTCCATCAGAAGACAAGTCCGAGGTCTCGATACTCCTCTGGCGAGCTGTCGTTTCGATAATAAAGTGGGTCAGAAAGAAACAGAGATGCCTCCGGATCTCTCACAAAAGAAGAAGGAGATTTGAAAGCGAGGAAGGGGAAGATTTAGAAAGAGAACAGAGGCAAAACTGCGGGACAGGCGATAGATCTCCTTCCACTCTCGCTCTCCTTGAATTATTTTCTCTCTGCATGGTTTGTTTGATTTAGAGCGGTTTTTTTCTTAAAGAGGCTCTATTGAGCAGAGTTCAGGATCAAAGGTTCGGTTCGAAGAAACACCGCGCGTGGGAGGCCCAGCTTTTTGAATCTCCAGCTTTTCTATCTTCCAGACCAACCACACCAACATGGATTCAGACGACGAATTAGAATTGATAGAGGAACACGATCTAGAAGCATCCTCTCAAGATTCACGTTCAGACATTGAATCATCAAGGAGAAGAAACAAGAAGAACTCGACTACAAACACGAGTACAAGTAGAAGGAGGAGGAAACTTGGTCCAAACGATGATCCTTTCGCATCCGACAACGACAGTCTAATCTCTGCATCAGATCAAGATCCAGATCCTTACAATCCAGACAATCAACAAGATCAAGAGGCAGAGCAAGACGAGGAAGCAACAAGGGATTCCCATTTCCAACTATTGAAATCCACAGTCATAGACATCACTTCTGCTCTCGGTGGAATAGAGGAAAGGTTGGATGACAGAGATAGAATCGTAAAGGAATACGTCATTGGAGATGATTGCTTACGTGAGTAGTCTGTAGTGTGTGAGAGAGATGGATGGTTAGGATTGGATTGGATCGAATTGGAGATGAAGATAGAGGGTAGGACAAACAGCTTAGCATACATTTGCTACTACTCGAATCCCTCCAATCATTCATTCTAACTATTCGTTCGATGCTATTCTTCACTAAACACGCTCTTTATAGGTTGTCTTCGCGACCTAGAACCCTTTGGAGGCAGGATGATCATGATTCTTCAAGACTCATCCCACGCGTTTTCAGTGAAGTCAACGTCCTTCAGAATGGTCTGATTCCGCTTTTGCTCAAGGTGGCAGGTACTGATGAGAGGGGATCTAAGATTGCTTTGGCTTGTAGTGAGTAGAAATCGACGCGTTTGGAGGAAGATACGGAGAGTGGAGTACAACAGAGAAGGTAGATAGATCTAGGCTGGTAGGAGATCTCTCTCGGTTCTCTAAACCATTTCTCTCTTTCTCCATTCTTTCCTCTCCATCAGCCGATCTACTGACTGCCATCACCTGGCCAATGGATGCAATGGCTGAACTAGCAAATGCAATCAACAACGAAGATGATCCCAAAACAATGCAGTTCCTACCAGCTCTAGAAAGAGCTCTAGTCACTTACAAAGCTTCAATTCTACGTGTCAGATCCGAAGAAACTCATTTAAAAGGTTCAAAAGGTAGAGATAGAGATGTCTTATCCCTAGTCATGAGAGAGATTCTACTACCATGTTTACAAAAACCAAGACCTTTGAGAAATGAAAGAGACATAGGAACTATTTCAATGTGTTTACATTTATTCAGGAACTTATTAGCTATTAAAGATCCAATTGCAACCACTTTATCTTCTGCCGATGCAATTGCAAACTCTACTTTACAATCCGCTTTGATAGTCTCTATGGATAAAGCTTTCATTTTGGAAACAATCTTAATGTTGGCTAGTAGTGCTGAAACTAGAGATTTCGAAGCTTGGAATGCAGTCGCTAGCGATTGTGTATTTCATATCTTTTCGGGAAGTTCTCCTAGAGTTTTGGCTTTGGGAAGTGAAGCTAGATTGGTGGGATCAAATTTGATCAAGGAAGTGGGTAAGAAGAAAGAGGTGCAAGAGGTGGGAGAAGATGACGAATTCGAAGACATCTTCGGCTCGACTAAGAAAGAGAAACCAGCTGCAAAGAAAGTGAGTTCGGTTTCTTTATCAAAGCATTCTCTCTCTGGATTCGAGTAACTGATCTTTGATACCTCTTGTTCTGCTCTCATCTTCTCTAGCCAATCTCTGAATTTGGAGCTTTCCTAGCAGCCGAAGCAGCTCAAGAACGTCATAGGATTTCAGTCAGTGGAACAGCTAGACATTCCAGATTTGCAGGTAGTTTCACTTTCACAGGTTCTACAGGTCGTAAATTGGTCTCTACAGATCCAAACACTCTACGAAAGAGTCTTCAACAATTGAGAGACGAAGCCGATTTGAAAACGAAGAGAGTCTTTAGAAGAAAAAAGACTATGCAAGAAAGAGGTGCTCCTAGACCAAAGACTGAATGGACTAGAGATGCTAGGAGATTGTTGAAGGAATGGGCTGATAAGTTCATGCAAGATGGATTCGAGAGTGAGTAACAAGACGGAATAGAATGTGTAGTCGCTGCGATGTGAGATGGTGGAACTGACTTCGATAGCGTTTCTTTGTTTCTTTTTCTCTCCTCAGCTTTGACTAGATCGGTTCTCAAAGATATTCGTTCAGAACGTGAGAAGATGGGAGATCTAGACGAGGCTCGTATCAGAGTCATGTATCTGGGAGGTTTCTTTCTCGAATATTTTTTGATTCGAAGAGAGAACACTCCTCGACCTTCATCATCTTCAACTTCGACTTCAAAGCCTAGACCTGCAGCAAAAGAAGTCCAACTTCAAGGAGAAGGATCTACTGAGACTCAACAAGAAGCTTCTTCACCAAGTCTCGAGAAGGACAAGGAAATCGAGAAGGAGAAAGATCCTTGGCCAGCAACTATGATTGGAGAATGGTTGGAACCTTGGGCTTTCAAGATGGTCACTCTACGTTCTCATGATTCTCTGGATAACAAGAATTGGTTGGAATTCGTCACTTCCGTTCAACTTTGGACTGTCCTTCTTCGATTGGTAGATTTACTCAGTAGAAGTGACAACAAAGATGAAGCCGAAGCTGCAGAAGGTCTTCAAGGTCAACTATACTATCAATCCGAAGCTTTGGAAACTTGCAAAATGGTGGCTAATTCTTACAAGAGTCAAAGTTTCACCTGTCTAGAAAACATCATCAGTTTCTCTTACTTTATGCCGAAGATGTTGGAAAGGTATGCAAGTGATAAGGAAAACATGTTCGTCAGAGCTAAGAAGAGAGCCAGGAATGCAAGAAAGAAAGCTTTGGAAGATGGAGATGAAGAAGCTGCCGAAGAAGCTATGAGAGGTGGAGATGAAGCTATCAAGGAGAAAGCTGAAGACATGTTTACAGAAAGAAGATTCCAATTCCAACACTTCCAATCTAGATTGACCACTAGGAAGTTAGCTGATGCATGTGTTACTTATCTAGGTAGATGGAGAGAATATTCGGAACCTGGAGAACATCTTTCAAGAGTCGTTGGAGTCATGCATAGAATCGCTATCAAAGCTCAAGATTATAGAGCCTTCTTTCCAGCTCCTCATAGAACAGCTTTCAGAGCTATCTTGGTTTCTCCTCTATTCTCTTCTTTGGAAGTCTATAACAAGACAGCTACTTCAGATTTGAAGAAACTCCTAGAATTCATCTTGAAGAAGTTCGACAAGTTAGATCAAGAAGAACAAACCAAATGGGCTACAGCAAAACATCCTAGAGGTCAAGCCAAACCACCTAAATTACCTGCTGAAATCACTTGTAAATTTGGCGTGGATTCTACTGAACAGTTCGGAGTAGCTGTCGGTTTATTATTGAGCAAAGAGAAGATGAAATACGTTCTTTGGGTCAAGAACGCTTTGGAAATGGCTAGTGCTCAAAGGGCTGAGATTGTCGCTAGTGTTGATGGCGATTTGGAACAAGGTAGAGCAGCTCCAATGGATGTCGATTCTGATGATAGTGACGATGAGACTTTGGAGAGTAGGAGGAAGAAAGGTCATCTTCCATCGAATGATGCTCTCGACAAGTTCGAGCCTTTAGGTGAGTTGGAAGCGAGAGCCTTGGACGTCTTCTAGAGGACCACTAACTCGATGATCCGTTGTCATCCTTTTTCTTCTCTCAGTACTCAAATACGAAGGAGATGCCGATCTGGAAGAAGACGCCACGAAGATGCCAGAACTCAAGCTGCTGTGTCGTCTCGCTAACTTGGAGTCCAAAGAAAGTGAGTTCGATCAAAGGTGGAACATGCCACTTCTATTCGTCTCTATTTCTGACAACGATTCTGCCTCTTCGTTCTCTCATTCCTTCTCAGATGAGACGGGTCCTTGGACTTGGAGCGTACCAGCTCGAACTCTTCCAGCTCATCTCGACGCAGACATCGAGACGATCGAGAATTTCATTCGAGATCCTCTAGATACTCATGGTTTAGAGCTGTCTTCCTACGTTCAAAAAGTCAGGAAGCAAAGAGTTTCGAAACCAAAAGCAATCAAATCAACAACAGCAAATAATGATGACGATCTTCAAACTGCAAGTTCAAATTCTTCTTCTTCATCTTCTTCGGATTCAGATTCCGACAATGCAACTTTCAATGAAAAGCTCAAGAACAAGAAGAAGAGTAGAGAAGAACAAAGTAAGAGTAAGAGTAAGAAAGAATCATCATCTTCAGCTCCGAAAGTCAAGAGAAGGATGATCAAGAAGAAAACTAGTAGACCAGCTCCAAAGAAGAAAGAAGCTGGTAGACCTCAGTGGACTGCAAACGACTTCATTGAAGATTCGGAAGAGGAAAGAGCTATTGTTGATCGTCTTTGGAATGAAAGAGCTGCTAGGGAGAAAGCTGAGGCTGAAGCTGCTGAAGCTGCTGGAAGTGATGGTGAAGTTGGTGGAAGTGGTAACAATTCTCTTCCGATTCCTCCAAAGACTTCAAGAGCTGCAAACGATAGTGATGCAGACAGTGATGATGATGATTCACCTACTTCCTCTTCTCCAAATCGTCATTCTTCTCCAATCGCTTCAAGACCGAAACCCAAATCCAAATCCAAGTCGAAAGCTGCTGCAGCCTCAAGTTCAAGATCAAGACGTTCAGAAGAAGAAAGTACTCCTCCTACCAGTTCACCCAAATCTCAAGCTCAAAATAATCCAAAACGTTCTGGAGCTCTGTTTTTGGGTAATGATGGAAGTGATGAAGAAGTTGACGAGTTGGAATCTGATGGAGATAAAGATAAAGATGGAGATCAAGTGATGTCTTCACCGACTCCAGCTTCGAAAGGAAGAGCCTCTTCACCTTCGAATTCGGTTTCTACTTCTGCTTCTCCAGTTCAAAGTAAAATCGTCAAGTCTCAAGCAAAGAGAGCTGCTATTGTTGATAGTGATGAGGACGAGGAAGAAGTGGAGAGACCAACTCAACGTCGTCGTCAAGTGTTGGTGGATTCTGATGATGAGTGAATGGGAATTATGACTTGCCTTATGGATTTATTTTGTACTTTATGACCGACATTCTGTTCCTTGGTTTCAGCTCCATCTATTCCAATCTATCTCACATCTTTTGCAACCTCTGTCCTGATTTCTCTCTAGCTTTGCTCGTGAAGAGTTCGATCCAGCTGTGTGAATTGACGAGGTTCACTCTTCGATCGTAAGAGAGATGAAAGAGAAAATTCTGTAGTTGCTTGTCTATTGCTAATCGATATTGAGGTCTAAATACAACGATGTAACCAAAGAGCGGTAGGTAGGTATAAAAACGTTTCCACAGATCTTGACCAAAATCTCAAGGTAAACTTTCAATGGAATCTCCCAAACGAGAATTAACATCTGAATCCGAATCCAAATCCGCCTCAGCTTCTTCATCATAATCCTGTTCAACCACATTTTTCCTAGCCAAAGGTGAAGAAGTATTGATTCGAGTCCTTTCCAATCTAGAAGTGATATTCGAAGTATTCTCCTTTCCATTTCCATTTCCTTTCAAAGTCAAATCTCCGACTTCATTCTCATTCTCACTTTCATTCTCATTAGATTCTCCGACATCTGAAAGTCCAACTTCACTTGTTACTTCTCCTTCTACATCTTTATCGGAATCTGAAGAATCCAAATTGACTTGACTTGAGGTTTCACTTTGACTTTCACTTTCCCAGAGGACCGAGCCATTTTCAACATCAGTTCCTACATCTGTAGTAGGAGGAGTGACTAACGAACCTAGATTCATTGCATTTCTAATGGTTGAGGTTAAAGGAGGTCTTCCATCAGTTCCTTCATCGTTAGTCGTTATACTAGCAGTTGAAATTTGACTATCAATAGAAGTAGATCTGGTTCTTCTGGATGTTCTATCTCTACCTCTTCTGTTGCTATTTTTAGGTTCTCTAGCTAAAGGATTGGGGTTCAAAATGAAGGTTTGTCTAATTGAATCTAGAGGTGATGAGGATGATTTCTGATCTTTATCTGAGGATTTCCTTCTTGGAGGATCTTTTGAAAAACTTGGACATCCGAGAGTTCTAGCTAGACAATGAACTGCTAATCTAAGAAATGGATCCGGTAGAATCCAAATGATTGAATGAGGGTATCTTGAAATCTCTGCTAGTTGAGGAATTTCTTGATTATTGATAGACTGGTTTGAATCTTCAGAATTGGAGGTTAGATCTTCAAATTCAGAAGAAACGATTCCTCTGACTGAAGACACATTCTGGTGAACTGAATCATCATTATTTTCAGAAGGTACATAAACCGAAACGTTTAACCAATCTCTAAGTTCTCTCTCTGCAATCAAAACCAATCTCTGAGCTGGACCCAGGCCCAATCCCAGATCCTTATCTATAGCTTTCCCCTTTCCCTTGAGGTTCGATAATCTACCACTTGATTTCTCCAATTCTAATCGATTTTTACTTGAATTCCTTCTATTTCTATGTCTTCCATTCTTATTCTCTCGCTTTGAACTCTCTATCTCCACACCAACTTTTTCCTTCAAGATTTGATGAGCTTCTTTGAGACCTAGAGTGAATTGACCACTATGAGCACTCGAAGCTTCATAAGATGGGATTTGACCTGTAGGAGGGAAACCATAGGGAATCGAGAGATTGGAAGTGATTTCTGGATTTCGAATGGGATTGGGATGGGATAGAGAATAATCTTTGAGAGTGGGCCTGGTGATGTGAGGGTTGGAGACGAAACGAGCTGGAAAGATCGGGAAAAGATGAAAACGAAGTCAGATTATAGAATCGAAAGACAAGAGGCTGGAAGATATCGAGTGAAGGGCATGGCATGCTGATTGCTGACTCGAAGAACTCTCGCAGCTGCGTCTTCTCTTTTCCTGATGTTCCTCTCCTTTCATTCCCTTAAGCCTTAAGAATAGAAGAATGCAATCACTCTACTCATGATCTCTTTATGCTCACCATTGTCGAATCTTCTCTTTCTTCTCTTTCCCATTTCCTTTTCCTTCTTAGTCGAGCGAGCGTCTCTAGGATTTCTCTGATCCGACTTTGTGGCTGAGCTGGACTGAAGATGTCTGAGTCTTGGATTTACGAGAATGGAAGGCATCGAAAGTGGAATTGGAGCATCTTGAGGTTGAGTTTGAGGAACAGAATCCGAAGTAGAGGATTGAAGAGTGGAGGACAGAGATGGCTCATCGCTACTCGACATTATGGCAAGATGAAACTAGAATTGGATGAGAATAGAGCTTGAGATTGATTGATAATGAGATAAAACAGAAATAGAGGGTTTTAGTTGATGAGCTGCTTGAGTGCTTTGCGTTCGGAGTCAAGATGGAGATGAGACTTTCGTTTCACTTTCTTTGCCTCTTACTCCATCCTTCATTCCTCTCTTTTTCGACTCTTCTCCTTATCCTTGAACCTGGAAGTCATTCTAATAGGAGATAGGATCACTCAATGACGAGCCCCAATCCTTCAACTTCTCTTGAACAATCTTCTTCTTCTGGCCCACTTCCAGACGAACTTCTTATAGCAATCTTTGCTCGTCTCGATCTTTTCGACAGACTTCCTCAACTTTCAATCTGTAAGAAATGGAACCATCTCATCCTTTCAAACTTTCGATTTTGGCAATACCTCAACATCCCAAAAGGTACTTCCTTTGATCTCACAATGGCCATTCTTTTCATCTTCTCGATAAGATCACAGAAGAGGTTGGAGCATTTCGAAATACAAGATCCTATCACAAATCACGAAGATCTCATCCCAATCTTGGCTCAACTAACTATGTCAGCCGATACTTTGAAGGTGTTGGTTCTGAATCAAGACCCGGAATTCGGTACTTTCAGTAGAGCCACAATCCAAATGTCCTTTCCAAAGGTTCATACCTTGTTCACTTTGAACGACGAGTCAAACATCATCATAGACTATTTGCAAGTGCATAGGGATCGATTCGGGATTGGAAAAGTAGAGGTTGACGACGACGAAACAAAGGTTAAGAGAGGTTTAAAATGTCTCTATACTATCGAACTCGGACCATTTACAGATGATCAATTGAGTTGGTATGAAAATCTCACTTATTTAAAGCTCGACCAGACAAGAACTATTGAAGTCCTTTGGGAAATCCTCTCTGTAACTCGAGAATTGGTTGAACTGGATCTGGAAGGTTGGGAAAGTCAGGAAGAAGAAGGTTTCGGTTTAACGATGTTCAATGTACAAGAAAAGCGGAGGTTTCGAATCAATTCATTGGAAACGATGGTTTTCCCGAATTCATTCCGTACTCTCATGGCTATCGCTCACGTCCTTGACATCGATGAAGAGAAGACGATGGTAGTTGGAGATGCTTCCGTCTTGACTCCAGCCGTTTCAAAAGCGATGAGAGACATTGCATTTAAAAGGTTTTCTCTGAAGATCTTAAATCGGAATTTCTTACCAGAGAGAATGGATGAAGATCTTTACTTTGAATATAAACATGAACCCAAGAGTCTTTTCAATAAGCATACATCCATTGAAGATTTAGTTTTAATTTGTCCTTTAAACCCTTCAATTCAAGTTCAGGAATTCTTCAACAAGTTTTTCAAAGATTGTGCTCATAAAGGGAGAGAATTGATCTGGAAGGGAAAGCTTTTGAAATCGGAGGATGTTGAAGAAGAAGAAGGAGATTCGAATCAAATCCAAGGCTTTTCTCTACTACCTCGTTTAAATAGGTTGACGATCAGGAATCCAAATCGATTGACTGAGCTGGATGGAAAGCTTTTGAGAAATCTGATTGAGAAGAGAAGGGAACAGAATCGAGAATTTCAGTTGGAATTTCAGAATGACTTGTCGCAAGTCATTCGAATTGATGATTGGGAGGAGAGGGCGTTGATGGAAAATACGTCTGACCGTTAATCGAGTTCAAAAGTGTCGTCCTTCACAAGTGTCATTACATTATTTCGATCTTTTTGGACTTCAATCGATTGCTTGTGTGATTAGAAACTGTCAAAAGAGACATGAGTTGCAAAGAATCAAAGCAGCCGAGTTTCATTCTCGAGAGGCACACTCTTGTTTCAAAAGGTCGAATCATCGAAGCGTTTTGAAGAATAGCGAAGACAGTTAAAGCAGAGAAGAGTAGGATCAGAACTCGGAACAGGGAGCAATCAATGAGAGTCGATCTTCCACGATTTCTATTGAACAGGTCGATCGAGAGATGAATCACGAAGCCTGGTCAGAACGGGAGAAGCAAAGAGGTTCATCGAAAGATTAGAAACCGAGTTTGATTGGATGCCCCTTCTGATTTGAGCATCGCACTCGAAATTCCTCACTTGCCGTCTGCCGACAACTGCTATTCTCAAACCATCCTCTTGCCTCCCATTCAGCTTCAACTATGTCATGACCATCATCATCAACGAGCTTGATCTCGAATTCTTGATTGAAGCCTTTCCTACTCTGAACTAGCTGTTTGAGAAGCTTGCCATCTAATTGAAATGGAGTTTCTATCTTCAGCTTGACCAAATGCGGAAGTAGAATCTCCTGAACAGGATTGCTCTCTTGATCCTGCGGCTCCTTTTCCTCTCCTCCCAGACAAGGAGAACCAGAATCCAAAGGATTTGCACTTGTTTTTGATGGAACGAGAAGAAGCTTGAAGAACACATCGAGCTGAATCATGGCCGCCGTCCAATCAGTAATGCAGCTGATTTCGAGCTGGTTGACGGACTTGCACTTCTTCAATAGATGCTCATGATCCCCCAAGATAGTATGCGAATTCAGTAGCTCTTGGTCTATCTCATCTTCCTCAACGTAGAGGGGAATCTCAAGCCTCTGCACTGAAGAAAGATTGAAAAATTTGAGGCAATTCGCCTTCCCATCCAGACGCTTGAATCCGTTTGTTGTCCCAAGCATCCGGCTCAGAGCCTCTGCTTCTATCTGATCCCAAGGGATACAGAGTGTTTCGAGATTCTGGAGACCAATCTCTCCAGCCGTAGAGCTTGAATTTTCTGGATTTGAAGAAGGCGTGAGATTCTCTGCGGTCGAAAGGTCTAGGTACTCTAAAATTGATTTGCTGGCTTTCAGAATAGGCTTCAGATCCTTTGAAGAACTGATTTGGGAGATTTCAAGATACTTCAATCCAGATACCCAATTTGTTTCTTCCTCATCAAGATCTAAGAGTTCGTCACAGCAGAGATACCTCATCTCCTCGTCCAAATCGTTGATGCCAACTTCTTCTCTGAGGTCCGACATTCTTCTATTCTCGCCCCGACAACTCGACCCATCCAGCCCCACCAGGTTGAGCGTGTTCAGCTTTGGAAATGACAATCTGGCTAACTTTCTCGTTTCCTTGTTTAAAGATTCATCTGTTTCAACCAATCCCAACACCCTCAAGCTCCCTGCCGACCTTTTCAATTCTTCGATAACCTTGATCAAGTCTTCGATTTGCGTTATGTCTTTCCCCAAGAACACATGTCTAAGCTGAAAACCGCTTCTGGAGTTGAATAAGCGGAGGATCGAGAGGGTTTCTTCGAACGAAAAATGATCCTCCAAGATCAGAGTATTCCAGAGAGAATGATTGCTGATGAGAGTGTCATTCCACTTTCTACAGATCGAGAGGAGTTGACATCTCTTGAGTGGATCTAAGCATCGAAAGATTGAGAGAAGAAGTTCGTCTGGAAGGTGATTGAAAGGTTGAAGATTTGAAGGGTCGTGACTTGATGACTGATTTGGC
>JASXTE010000582.1:0-36293 GCA_030280995.1 Hemileia vastatrix | reverse complement strand
AAAAGAAGGGTTTGAGAGTGGGAGGGTGTATAAACATTACGCTAGCCTTGGAGATAAGGCCAATAGAGTTAATGCGGCATGTGAAATAGATAATGTAAAATCACTATTCAAGGAGACTAATAAACTACCTAATACAAATTCCAGCGATGCCTATGATAAACAACTAAATTACGTTAGATATGCCGACGTTTGAGTCATTGGTATTTGTGGTAGCTATATAGATACGAAAATAATTATGAGACAGATGACCCAATTCTGTAAGGATATTGGACTTATAGTGAGTTCATATGGAACCCTCAATCTAGGGATAGATAATGCTGAATTTATAGGAGTAATAATAAAGAGGGAGCATCAGCATCAGCATCAAAAAAAGAACCTATCTCCTAAAATAGGAGAATCATTAAAACAAAGAAATAATCTACAACTACAAATAAATGTTTCACTTGACAGACTGAGAGAGAGACTAACATCTAGTCACTTCATTCAAAAAAATAAACCTAGTCCTAGGTTTATGTGAATACATAGAACTCATAGAGAAATTATTATTCTTTATAACTCAGTCTTCAGAGGTTTTATTAACTATTATTCATTTGTACAAAATTATAGCTGAATAGTATCCTTCCTTAATGTAACACTAAAAACTTCTTGCGCTAAACTTCTTGCAGCGAAATATAGTATAAGCTCAACAGCTAAGGTTTATAAGAAGTACGGTAGTCAACTAGCAGACCCTGACAGCAACCTATCCTTTATCAAACCGGACTATAAGACTGATAACATGCGGTTCAAAAAAACAACTAGTCCACAGTTATTCAGTCTCTATTTACATAAAACTCAGTATGGCTAGTTTTGACCCTGCTAGGTGTGGGTAAAATTTAATCCAAAGTAGAGATGCTTCATGCTAAGGATATGAGGATATTAACCATAAGATTTATGTGAGATAAATAATTAGGGTAAAATATATATCTATATAGATAAATTCGTCAGTATAGAATGCCATATAATAAGACTATTAATGATGTAGAATTAATGAGATAGAATAAATTTAATTTAAATTTTGATTTAATTTATCATAAAAATGTTAGGTTAAGTTATGATGGAGAGCCGTATGATGGGAAACTATCACGTACGGTTCGGGAAAGGGGCATTACTATCCTCGATACTATGTTCTAGTTCATCTATACCAACATCTCTTCTGCCTAACCCAAATGGTGTCACCTATCATCGTCGCGTTTAGTCCACCCCCCCAACTCTTTCAACGGAACCGCTTAATATGTTATGTCATGCTGCTAATCCAAAGTGTGGAAGTCGCTCTTTACCTTCAAAAAACTTAATGGAAAGGCTTGTAGGTGAAGACTGAGAGTAAATGATAATGACAAGTGCATACACGCGGTGTTTGTGCTTCCGTAAGGTTAGGTCATTTTATAAAAGTCATCTGATATGAGGGCACTAAAACCTGATACGGAGACTCTTTGGTTTGGATGCGTGATAATAATAATACAAGGGACTAATATAAATTACGAGTACAATACGATGTATAAATAAGTCTTAGGGTACATCTATTTAACAGTTACGTATAAATCCCGCGTAAAGCGGCTAGCTTTATTAAGCAAGTTAAGTTCATGAACAGGGTAAAGACTAAAGTCAATTTAATGCGATTCCTAACTGTTACACTAATCAACCGAACAGTACTTCCTACACTGAATGAAGTAATATAATACGAGAGTTAAGTACTTTAAGTTCATGCCTAAATGCTAATGATAATAAAGAGTCATGTCATGCTTTTTGGATCAGGTAAATAATATCGCATAAGTAAGATGCAAATCAGTGCGCCGCATAAATTTTATGTTTTGATTAAGGCTAAATATAGTTATATGATCCTATTTAGCTCCTGAATGGAGAAGTACGAATAAATGGGCAGAGGGCAGAGCTTTTTCGGTGATTTGGGTATCATACTGCAAGAATGTACCTAGCTAGGATGTTTAGACTGAGTATCGGCTTCATGCACGACCCTATAACAAGGAAAACATGGATCATGTACAACTAGCAGATATAACTACACTTGCATGACAAGTCAACCCAGGTTCAGATGATGGATCACGGACATATAACGTTAATGACTATGGATGTGATAACATTTCAGTCTCGGAAGAAAGTGTGTAGTTTAGCGAAAGCTATGAAGCTTACTAGGCAGATGCTGCCTATATTAAGACCTAGCTTTAAGCAAGTAATATATGACTATACACTACACACTAGTCCTTACCCTATTTGTATCATCAAATCGAGTCAATCGTGTAACTCTAGGAAGAAAACGATTAAAAGTAAGTCTAACCTGACAAGGTGAGAGGTTGAATGAATTCAACTGGCGATGCAAGTGAAAACGGTCAAAGCTACCAAAAGGCTAAGACCGTCGGTTTTTATAGAGATCGCTACGGACTGCGTCACTTGTGGGTGCCTGAAAAGGTGCTTAATGTACAGTCGGACTCCTTGCCCACTAACTAAAAAGTACTCTCGTCAGGCCTCGTCGAGGGCTGACGAGGCCACCTTTAGATATAATACCATAAGATATGATCTGATGGGATCGACGAGTAGCAATCTCCTCTATCAACTCGGGCAACCCGGCATATCAGGCAAGGCAACCCTACGAAGGGGGGTTACGTAAACCCTCTCGACGTGGTTGAGGAGGGGCGTTAGGGGGTACAACACTTTATAGTGTTGACTCATTAAATGGGTAATTAATGATGAGTGTAGGAGTATGGATTTTTTGGTCAAGAATGGCCCTATTCATGAGATATGAATATGCACTGCGCTATATGCTGAAATTATATAACAACAGGGTACATGGCTAATAGTATAAGTTGCCTAACTATACTAAATATATCCAGCCTTAGTAAAAATGTGTACCATGCCAGGGGATCAGCAGGTAACCAACGGCACCCATATAGCCTAGTAGGAACCTCAGAGACTACACGCGCAGCATCTTATCCGGAACCTTTTTGTGAGTGACTAGCGGGCCTAATTGATGGAGATGGTTGTCTACTTGTTAGCAAACAGGGTTATACATCGTGTGAGATCACTATAAGTATAGCAGATGAACGATGTATACGCTTCCTTCTATATAAGCTAGGAGGTGCAATAAAGATACGTTCAGGTGCAAGAGCTTGACGCTATCGACTACATAACAAGGCAGGTATAATAAAATTAATACATTGCATTAATGGGCATATTCGTCATACTACACGTATTAAGCAACACCATCGTGTGTGCCTAGAACTCAATATCACTCCTATCTCACCAGCACCTCTCACTTGACAGAAGGGTTGGTTTGCAGGGTTTTTCGATGCCGAAGGTACCCTCACGTTTAGCATGAAGGATCATCGTCCAAAACTATCACTACGTGTGGTGAATAAGCAGCTTGCAGATGTACAACATTACCTATCCCTGTTTGGCGGTGTGATTAACTATGATACCTCACAGAATGGCTACTACTATTGGTCTGTCCAGAGTCGAGAAGATGTATTTATGATGCTAAATTACTTTAATCACCACCCTTGTAGGAGTGCTAAGTTTCATCGTCTACATCTTGTAACTCGTTACTATGAACTTTGTGACCTTAAGGCGTATATACCTTGTAGTAAAACTAATAAGGCCTGACAATCATTCCTAACGGAGTGGAATAAGATGAAGATATAGTCCAGATATATAATATATAAAAAATGTATTATATCATTGCATCCAGAAGTTTACATTCTAATTATCCCTGCATTTGGGGTTATTAGTCATATTGTAAGTCAGTTTTCAGGTAAGAGCATTTTTGGTCAAGATGGCCCTTATAGAGTGAATATCTATACGCAACATACTATATGCAGGAAGCTAGAGTCATTTCAACTTAGTACTCAGATATACTATATAATTAGAATTCTAGTAACAATCTATGTAGAATTTAGTAATCCGCAAATAACCAAAGCACTCTCGTATCTAAAAAATGGATGCGTGACACTTAGTAGTTCGATATACCGAAGGTGAAGCATGTGAGTAGGAATTTCAGAGGCCATACGTATGTTTTCAACACATTCAGAAAGTAATAAATATAAGAAAAGCTGTAAATTTAATCAGTGACTTGCAGGAGTTATGGATGGTAAGGGTTGTTTTCAACTCTCAAATAAGGGTTCTACCAGTGCCAGTCTGGAGATTGTTATAGAAACGAGAGATCGTGCTTGTCTTTATAAGATCAAGTCAGCTTTTGGAGGCTCTATTAAGCTTATATCAGGCGTAAAGAGACTACGTTACAAAATTCATCATAAAGAGGGTATAATGTCTGTACTCCATGCTGTCAATGGTCAACTTCAAAATCCTGTAAGACAAGCTCAATTTGAGAAGCTCTGCGATAAGTATGGGGTAACTATAATCCCAACAGTGGAGCTAACATATGACAGTGCTTATCTATCAGGACTGATAGATAGTGATGGAAGTGTTGACTATAATATTAAGTCTGGGCTAATATTTATTTCTGTCAGCCAAAATAACCGTTATCAGCTAGATCTGCTTGTTCCTCTTTATGGAGGGAAAGTTTATACTCGTAATGGTCAAGTCATTGCAGCCAAGTGAGTAGTTTGAACAAAGGAGGATGTTCTCAAGCTTGTTCACTATTATTTCAATTTTAACCAGTGTATATCAGTTAAAATAAGGCGTATTCATGCAATTGAAACTTTTCATGCTCTAATAGAGCTTGGAGCTCATAAGGGTTCTAGCCATGGACTTATAGGAAAGAAGTGAGCCCGTTTTATTAAGAAGTGAGAAAGTTATGGCTAAATAAGTTGAAAAAGAGATGGTCCATATGTAAAATATGTATCTAGGAATGGTTTACGCCATGATGTCTATTGGTCTACTAGGATTCGTGGTTTGGAGTTTTACCCTCACATGTATGGCTTCTCCCTGCTGTGAAGTAGGGGTCATCCATCCCGCTGTATGCTGGAACAGTTATACGCTAGTTTGTACTTTATATAGTTAAAATAAAACTAGTAATACTCAATCAGCAGGCAATGGTTCAATTCACACAAGAGCCTCAGAGACTACACGCGGGAGGTCTTTTAACTTCGATGCATTTTAGTCGTCGTCATGTTCATCTATTAATAATGACTGACTCACATGATTCACTGGGTTCGCTGAAGGTGATGGGGGGGTGGTGCTATTATAACTGATAGTATAACCTCACGAATGCGATTTATAATAACCCAAAAAGAACGTGCTGTTATCGATCATATCCTACAAACATTCGGATAGGGTGCTGTTCGATGTTTCTCTGTAGGAAGTGGAGTTGTTGAAATAACCTATCGATGAGTTGTTGAAGACTTTGGAAGTATTTGTATTCTGGCTTATATATTCAAGGGTAATATAGTAATAGCTCACCGAATAGAACAACTATCTAAGTGAGTTGCTGTCATCCATGCTAAAACAGGAAATACTATGACACATATTTTTACTACAGTATTTATTACTCTAAAGGATGCCTGACTATTCAATCTCACAGATGCTGAATTGAATTTTAACGTAAGTATAACAGCTAATGATCTGTATCTGTATGCACAAGGTTTCGTAATAAAAATGCGTAGCGTTTCCTACTTGATCAAAATAATAGTACTATTCTATATACCCTATAGAGCCTCTTTGGGTTTGGTAATGTAAAGCTACGACCACAAAAAGATGGAAGTATATCGATATACTGTAACTGGGTTTATTCGAATCGAATGATGGGGTTCGTGCTTACTTTTCATCTTATCCACTACGAACTAAGAAGTCACTTTTTTTTCACTAGAAAAGTGATCACAAGTTCATGAGATGGTACTTAACAAGGAACATATAACAGCCGAATGACTTGACAAGGTACGACTAATAAAAAAGACTATTAATATTCATCCATAATATAGCCATTAAAACTGGATAATCGATAATTGAAAGACTAAGATATAGTCCGATCCTTTCTGTAAAGAGAGTGAAATGATGCATCACATGTTCGCGGTAGGGCTAGACGTAGATACTTGTGTGTCGTTTTTCACCGTAAGGTGACTTAATATAATTTGGCTATATGCTGGAAACTTTCTAAATCTAGTATGTCCGTCTATTTTTTGGATAGCGCTACATAAAATCGGAATAATCAAACTAGAGTGTCTTTCAATAGTAAAGAAACAATCAGCAGGAAACCTAATGTTTAAGAGTGACGTAACAGTATTTAATAAAAAATCCGAGGTAGGTGTACATATAGGAAAACATATTAGACCAGAAAACGAAACCGATATAGGTTATTATCTAGCTGGACTAATTGAAGGTGATGGTGATATTGGTGAGCGAGGATTTGAAATGGTTTTTCACGAATCCGATGCTGCTAATGCATACTATATTAAAAACATCCTTGGATATGGTTCAGTTTCAAAGGTTAAAAATAAAATAGCTATTAAACTATCCATTTACCACAGGGGAGGTGTAGAAAAAGTGTGAAACCTTGTCAACGGTAAATTTATAGCAAAGTTTAAAATTGATCAAGCGAGACAAAGGACTTATGATAAAAAGTTTAATACACCCATTCTGCCACCTTCGACAGAATCTATTCTACAGACTTATTGGCTAGCAGGATTTTATGATGCCAAGGGTTCGTTTTATATTTTAATTTCTAAGAGTAATACACAAGCACAAGGTTACAATGTGACCCTTCCATTTAGAATGACTCAAAAGAATGTAGAACTTCTATCCATTATTCAAACTTCGCTAGGTGGTATTATTTACCAGACTTCGGACAAAGCTGGCACTCTTAATCGATATTCAACAGTAAGTTTAAATCGCGCTAAGTCAGTTGCTTTTTATTTCGATAAGTATCATCTGATAAATCCTTGTAAGTGGCTCATATATATTTATTGACGTAAAGCACTAATTCAAATTCAAAATAATAGTCATATAACACCTTCTGGTGTTAATAAAATTCGAGAACTTAAAAGCAAAATAACTAAACTAGTTGAAGGTCAGGGATCCTCAGAGACTACACGCCAAACCCCACATTAAAATTAAAATTAAAATTAAAATTAATTTTTTAAATTTAAAATTAATTTTTTAAAATTAAAATTAAAATGGGTGAAGATATAGTCCATTTGACACGAGCTTATTTCACAGCTGCAACCATAATTATTGCAGTACCTACAGGTATTAAAATTTTCTCATGGCTGTCAGCTTCCTTTAGCAAGAATAATTCAATTCGGCCAATTCTTCTAATTTATTTTTTATTCATTCCAATATGGAGGAGAGTTTATAAACACGATATAATAAGCATTATATAGAATAGGTTAATCTTATTAACAGTTTATCCGTGCTAAAATAAATTATATACCTGAAAATACTAAGTGTACAGCCCTAGTATCTTTCGGTAAAAACCTTTGTAGTACTGTTAATTATCCTATATACACGATTATCGTGAGACATATAGTAGAACTAACACCCCAGAAGTTTTTGTAGGTATTCTTCAAAAAGAAGGTTGAATATTAAGACCTAATCAAAAGGATCGTTATCGTTATCGATTGTCTTCCACGAGTATATCTAAAACAGTCTATAGCTCACCCCCCCTTTTCATTATATTTAATATGTATGGACTAAAATTAGTCATTATTGTTGTTTAATCCAAAAAGCCCTTTAAAAGGGGGGGGCGAAATATAGTACCCCCCTGCAGGTAGTCCTAGTTACTATAACTCTTGCTTGTTTTTCAAAATAAAGCATTTTATGTAGATGGAGTAAAGGTAAATCCAAACAATATTTATGAACTTATAACTATTGGAGAGTATTAGTCCTTGAATTGCAGGGGATTAAGTTATCAAAAAAGGAGGGAGGGGGGGGTAGAGTAATTTTTAATACTCAAAGTATGACGGTACAAGAACTGGTACTTCTAATAAATGTTCTAACCATCCCATTTGACTGTAAGTGTTCTCTACACAAATATATTATAATATAATATTTACATGAGTGCGAAGTCAATTAGAGATATAATACCAGAGCTTGTTTCTTCTTTTGAAAGAATAAATCAGATAATATATAAACTTATTGGAAGGACGGGGCAAACTCGAGAAACATCCTAATATTAAAAATATACTAATAATATTAGGACAATCGTCGAACTAAGTCATTTTAAGGAAACTTTTTATGTAAAAGCGTAGAGACTAGACGCCCCAGGCTATTATAAGTTATCATTAAGATAATATGAAAGTCTAAGGAATAGTCCCGGTCACCGGTAACGGCCCTTACCCTTTAAATAGATTAGATGATATCATAAAAAAAAGGCGGGTATGAGATGAGTTTCTTCAAAAGAGTGAAGTACAAACTCTAGACAATAAGCCAGCTATACCTGAAAAGGTTGAAGGCCCAACCCTGAGCTACATGTTACGGAGGAAGTCTAAGAATAACAGTTCCAATGCTTTGGGCGCTTGGATTTATCTCCCTATTTACTATGGGTGGACTAACAGGAGTAGTACTAGCCAATGCTAGTCTAGATGTAGCGCTACACGATATAAATTTAACTTTTTCAATATTTTATATAAATAGGCAGTTGATACGGTTATGAAGAAAAGAGATCTATAAGTACTATGAGAAGAAATAAAACTATTATCCATCCTAATCATCTGAACTCTGAGCAACTAGGAGCTTTTATAGTAGGGCTGGGCTGCTTGATGGGGGGGGTATTGATATATAGGAGTATATTCTTGACGTAATAAGAATATTGGGTATCGTATAATTATCAAGCAGGCTGATAAGCCTCGTAACTACGAAATACTAACTATCCTAAGTAAAACTAAAATCCCTTATAGGGTGAAGAGTATTTAGAGATGTAGATAAGAAAACATGTTCTCGATATGTCATTTGAGTCATGACAAAACGAATATTAATTATTAATAATTTTTTTCCAGTGCTAAAACAATATCCACCTCTAACTTCTCAACGTTATCTACAAATTAAATTTATGCAAACTTGTATAAAATTTTTTTTATGAAAAATATATTATAATAAGATCATCCCGATATGATCTGATCTTATTACAGAAAGTTTTACTTGACTAGTTCCAGACAAACTTCCATATTATTTTTCAGATTGACTGGGTTGATTTATTGAAGCTGAAGGATGTTTTTATAGAAAGCATACTGGAGTTGAACTTTTTCCATTTCTCAAAGTATGATCTATATCTAATAAAGGCTATTCGTATCTTTTACAAGGTAGATCAAATTGAAATGGATCATATAAAAGATGATCTATATATTCTTACGATGGCATCACGATCTGATGTTCAAAAAGTCATGGATCATTGTTCTAAGGTTCTTCAAGGGTATAAGTTTTCTCAACTTGTTCAATTTGTTGAATAAGACAGAAGACAGAAGACAGACTTGTTCAAGGTTTATTTTGAAATGAATATTTAATATCTTTTTTTTTTATTTTGACCCAACTAATTTTTATTGTTTATTTTTAACATAGTCAAAAATAGCTCTTTCTCTTCGCTCTAATACGATATTTTAATTGTGTTTATAACCCGCTGTGCATATGCATATAAAAACTGTATTAATTATAAGGCTGTAACTGTAACTGTCGTGTATAAATGTCACTATGGAAGATCCACATATCTTCCGGTCTTCAGCTTTTATAAGTCCTAGCTTAACTCATGAAAAGAGGCTGTAGGCTAACGGTGAAACCTTATCATACCTACCTGCGCCAGGATCCAAATTAATAAGGTAACCCCGTGGAAACTTATTTGTAAAATATATTATAATACTTATATAAATATATTAACTATAACTAGCTTTTATATAAATTATTATATATTTATTTATAAGGCTCCGTAGAGACCCTACGTGACAATTAAACTATTTATCATATTCGTCTGAAAAAGAGTTTAATAAGATATGGTCCGATCCTACTTGTAAAAGTAGTAAAACTATAGTTCAATTATATGAACTATACCTGAGTTATTACGTCGTGGCTCATCGATAGGTGACATAAAATCGCAAGATTATATTGAATAGGGGTGAATTGCCAAGAACATGTTGTGACAACAACATCATTTGCAGCGAAGTTAATTATAGTAGGTTTGATATATAATCAATCATCATGATTAAATCAAAAAAAAATTAAAACGTTCAACGACTAAGGAGTGAGCACTACAACCATAATCTCCACACGAGCGCCCCCCGTCCTAATCATAAGTTATAGATGATATAGATCTATCATAGGATGATGACATAGTCTGAACCTGTTGGTGACTATAGGTAAATATATTTTTATTTTATAAAGGTAACAAAATTGTTTCATTATGTACTATCTATAGGAGCCGTATTTGGAATTTTTTCTGGTTTTTATTACTGAGTACCTAAGGTTATAGGGCTAACTTATAGTGAAGCTCTAGGTAGACTTCATTTCTGGGTTATGTTCATAGGTGTAAATATAACTTTCATGCCTCAACATTTCCTAGGACTGGCAGGTATGCCACGTCGTATTCCGGATTATCCAGATGCTTATGCAGGTTGAAACATTATTAGTAGTATAGGTTCACTCATTAGTGTTATTGCAACTATTGTTTTCGGAGTTGTAGTTTATGACATGATAGTTAATGGTCGAACAGTAGAATCTAGTTACTGATCTTATCCTGCATTCTTCTATGGACTCTATCTAACACCGGAAGTTCATACTCTTGAAGCTTCTCTAGAGTGAACACTTGATAGTCCTACACCATTCCATGCTTACAACATGCTACCTGTTCAATCACATTCAGATTAATTTTTATATCCCCCTCCTCCTCTCAAATCCCCCCCTTTTTTATTTATGGTTAATATATTACCCCAAAATAATATTTTCATCATCATCTTATATAAGTCATAAAACCTACTACTATCTATATATATATACAAGCAGATAAGATTATTTTATCTTCTTTTCTTTATTCACGAAAATATCACATCTCAAATATCCCATTATTATATCATTATTTATAATGATATATATTCTATTACAAGTAAAAACCTATAATAGAATAGTGCGAGCCCTCCCCCAAGTCATGTGTTATGGATAAGATAAGATACAAAATGTATAATCATTTATTTTAATAAATAAGAGCTCAGTACGAACGGGCCAATCCCATCTTTTTTTATATATAATAATATATCCATCACGAGTACCCGTACCCTTCTTTCGACAACCTCCTAATAGGCCAAGCCCTCTATCTCTATGATGTAGAGATAGAGGGTATTATATGATAAAGGCCTAACGTATTTTAAATACGTCAAGGACCTGTTTATATTATATGCCCAGCTCGCTTTAATAAAAAATGCTAAAGCATAGTTTATTTAGAAAGCTTTGCATAGTAGGGCTTCGCAGAGCAGAGTTGATCAGAGCAGATATAACTTTTAGAGAGCTTTGCATATCTGATTCAATATTATGGAGCCTCTAAAAGAGCCTATTTTTAATAAAATGTAGTGAGAAGAGAATGCATCCTCTCAATTCCCTCGCCTCAGCTTGCTATAACTATCCAAATAGAATAAACCCTATAAAAAAAAAGGGGGGGGGGGGGGGGGGTGGGATAGTGATACGATAGGGCCTTGATGTGCACGTATAATTCCTGAATGAAATATATTATATAAAAATAATAATAGTACCCTAAAAAATATTTTGTTTATCGTGGTTTTATATAACACACACACACCTTAATAGCGTTGCGTGAATAAAATGTTTTTTTTTTATAAAAATAGTGAGATGGGTGTGGATAAAGAAAGACGATTGAAAAGATCAAGATATACAATATAATGTAACAGCCGCCCATAGGACGATGTAGATGTACAGCATAGGTATCGTACCCGCACAAATACAGTTTTGTACAACTATGTAAACTTGTTGAGTACTGTATTATTGAGTATAATATATACTCGCACCCAATAGAGTAGTATACCTACTAGTACATACTCGAACAGCAGAGCAGCCTTTTAAGACACGAAGTGTATTGTACTAGTATAGTATATATATATGTTTAGTACTGTATAGTTAAGTGATGGGGGGGATGGGTTCGAGTCATGTATCCTATCATACCAGGCCAGTACAGTACCAGTACTGTTAAAGTACCGTGTATGTAATATATATCGAACCAAAGGTACCGTACTGTGTACTGTGATACTGTATCAGTAGGGTGTCAGTATAGTAGAGTAATAGTACTGGGTACCTCTTAACCCTGAAGCCCAAAAGCAGGTGGGTGCGTTTATGCTCGGGAGTGTTTAATTTTTATAAGATATATTATTGGGGTGTATATTTTTACAGCGCGTGTAGCGCTAATATAAATTATATAATAATGTATTATATAAAATAATTTATATTATTATATTATATATAGTTTTGAAGGGTATAGGGGGTATTATCTACTATAATATAGTATAATATGGTAGAGTATAATATAATTAAGTATGGTATAAGTATAGGATTGCATTGTATAGTATAGTATATAATAATAATATATATATATATATAGAATAAGAGGAGGTGAAATATACTATAGTAGTAGTAGTATAATTTTTATTTAATAAAATATAATATAGTATAAGTATAATAGGATATAGTAGAGTTGCCGTTAAGTAGCCGTATAGTTGAATAACCTTTGAAACTCGTGGACGTATAGACTACAATAGTATAGTTGAGTAGAGTAGCCGTAGTAGTAGTATAGCAGTTATGTGGTAAATATAGACAATTGTTTGATAATATCCAAGATAAAACATTTATGGACTAACTATCCGACTATAAAAGAGGAGATGATTAATCGGGGGGGCGCTCCTACTTCTACTTAAATGAGCAGGGTTTTAGATATTATAGGTATTTCCTCGATAGGGAAGTGCGCACGTGTGTGCGGAGAGTCAAGAAGATGTATCATTGTCAGATCCGATCCGAACGGGCGAAGCTTACGTGTCTTTAAGTCTAGCAAACGATGTTATATGAATAAAAAGCCTATAGACCCGATAGTATGTAAAACCTCCTAATCCTTATATAATACAGTATGACATAAAAACTCACGCCATAGCTATGTAGGGCTGTGTCAGGCAGTGTTCAATAGCTGTTAGGTATAAAACCTACTGCAGCAGTATAAGCTGTTAATTTTCATGGTTTACACATAGCTAACGGCCCATAGTTAACTGTATGTTTCAGAGTATGTGAACATTTAAAGGGATATAAGGTGGGGTGGGGGGGGGGGGGGTGGGCAGTAGGTGAATAAAAGTTTCGTAAAGTAAATAGGACGTTTACGTCTCGAATGTGGAAGCTAATGTTCGAGAGTGAGTTAACCCTACAAACCACAGTACAACCGAGGGGGGGGGTGTAGAGTCTAACGACTAGAAGAGAATACGACAAACCATACCCTACCATATATCCAGTGTGTGTTGAATCCGCCGACCTCTCTCAAAATAGAAAAAAAACCCATCGAGATCAGATCGAGGGGTTTTTAAACCTCACCCTTATATGTTCATACGTCATGAGTGGGTGATGTATACTTAGGCTAATACTCTTCTCGTAACTTACTATCTACGGATAGAGTAATGATCCTTGCCCTCCATATCAATATAAAATATATTCAATTCCTTCTATAATCCTATTGTTCTATATTATATCACATTCTCTATATAATATATATAAGTCAAATTAACCTCCTCCTATTATATAATAATATAATCTCTCGAGGATCTACATCTACATTTTCACGGGGTCAAGGTGTTGTGTTATAAATGGTGTAATGGGGGGTTGTGTGTGCTTTTTAGCTAAAGCTACAAGCTATAGCTAAAACTAAATATAAAAAATTGGAGCTGCATAAACTTAACCTAAAGTTTATGTTTAACTTAACCTAAAGTTAAGAATATAAGATGTTGAAAATATATATACATATAATAATATAATACATAATGTATGTAAAAAAGGGGGGGAAGTTAATAACTAAAGATAGAATAGGCTCACATTTGATAAGATAGAATAGGATCACATATGATAATATATAGTATGATATGAGAGGATCTAAGATCCTATAACCCGGGTCCCACGCATATGACGTGTGGGATGGGGGGGGGAGGGGTGATGGTGTTCCAGGGAAGATGAGATATAACGGGATGGGGTTGGTTAGGGTTGTCAATGGAGGGCCGGGTTAAACTCAACTTCAACTCCTGATATTTTTTTTTTATATAAAATAAGCTAATGAAGTTGTAGCTCAGTGGTAGAGCAAGTAGCTGTTAACTACTTTGTCAAGAGTTCGAACCTCTTCAATTTCTAATACATATTATTTTGGTTCGCTCATAAAAATTTATTTCATAGCCTAGTCAGTGATTTACTAAAACACTTTTATATAGAAATAAACAGACAATACAACCTAGATATATATAAACAGTTTATAAAGTAATGTGAATGACCCGCCTATACTATCCTATCCTATACTATCCTATACTATCCTATCCTATCCTATCCGCGGATAAAAAAATGGGCTATGTTGGTATGTAGGTATTCATGAAGGGATCCGGGATCCGTCAGGTCATATAAGTTAAGATATGATAAACCCGATTCTATCCAATAGCCAAACCTCATATTATAATAATATATAATAGCCTTTGTAAATTAGAGTTAAGTAAAGTGGACGAATAAATTGATGGGGTAAATAAGCCGAAGTACGCAGCCGTATTAAAGCACGCAGGCGCAAATACGTAGCGAAAAGAGGGGGGGGGGCAATGTATTTGCGAATAAAACGCTGCGAAGGCCATAAGATATGATGTCCATGTCGAATGGAGGGCGATGGCGAGATGATAAGATAGCAATATAAGAAGGTTAGGTAGCCCTAAATATAATATTTTAGGACGATGATAATTGATTAGATAAAACTTTTATATGCATGCATAATCCTCCTTGACTCTCTTTATCATCATCACGCACACCTTGACACGTGCAGAGAGTACGAGTTTTCTGTGTTGATACATAACCACACACACATATATGTATGTGTGGGTAGGATATTTTATATAATGGATGGATCCTTTACTGCAACGCAGCATAGTCCCATCATACCCTCTCTTATATTTTATCCCATCCCTCATAAAAGCCCATTTAAGGGCTATAAATAGGGGGGGGATTGGCTATAGAGATGATTAGCCCTTAAAGGGTGGGGGGTCAGCATTAATGATAAAGCTAACTTATATTTAATATATATATCCGTGACCCTTTTCCCGTTATTATAAAATAAAAGCAAATAAAATAAAAGCAAAAAAAATAAAAGAAGAGAAACTAAATGGACAAGCAGGTGGGCATGGAGTAGGGATAAGAATAAAAAAAAGAGGCTGAGGCCGCTATTTTTTTTAATTTTTTAGATGCGTCATGCAGATGCGTAGTGCGATCCTGAAGTGTATGGATAATTCGGAGGGATTATATTTCGAGATCTAAAATGTAGATATGTGTATCCCACTTAACTTAACTATATTTTTGTCTAATTTATTCTATAAATAGGCCAAGTTTTAGTTTGAGAGGGGGGGGATATAAAGGGTAAATAGAACTACTGAATACAAAAATACTTATAAGTATAAGATAAGTGTGGCAGGGAAGGAAATAAAATAATATTTTTTTTTTCGTATTTTTATAAAAAAACTAATACTAATAATAATACTAAGGGGGTAAATTAGTATAATAATACATATTAGCATATGTATTGATATATATTTATTATAATATGTCATACGTAGAGGCTTATACTCATACGTCATACGTATGGACTAACATAAAAAAACTTCCTCACCTCATACACATATATTAAACAGATAGCGTGTGATGAATGTGTGTTGTTCATCTCAATCTCAATCTCTATTCAATCCATTGAGTGTTTATTAATTTTTTTTAGTTTAGTTGATGTTAAGTAAAGTTTTATTTATTTAATACCTAATAATATGGATCAGCGTACACCCACTTTACTTTATTTTTATAAACTTTACTTAACTTGACATTATGTCCACCTTAACCTTACTAAAATAAAAATAGGCTAAATAAAAGTTAACTTGACTTTTTGTCAAGTTGGCCTATACGTAGGCTTAGACGTATACTAAGACGTTTGCTAAGACGTAACGTAAAATAAACCTGTTTTTTTTATAAAAATGATTTATTAAAATAATAATGCAGGCAGGAATGTAAAATTTAGTAAATTATATTGATATATATAATACATATCTTGGACAGAATGGGCAAAATATGAGGTATTGTATAATCCAATGGTAAAGGGGGGGGGGGCAGATGTAGATGTGTGTAAAGGATAGGAAGATGAATGCTAGTATTTTCGTAGTTTGGGAATAAACTAAACCCGGGGGGGAGGGGTTGATGATGTGATAGATGTGGGATAAAATTAAAGGGGGGGTAAGCAATATGTTCAGTATCTCGAATTCGTAAGGTCAGATAAAAGGAATTAATAAAATGAATGGAGCTCTAAATATCATCTCTTTTTTTTTCAATAATGAGTAGTCTAATAGTAATAACTTCAACATCACCCGTAACGTCAGTAGTATATCTAATTACAGTATTTATACTAGTTGCAGCGTATATAGTTCTTCAAAATATAGTATATATATCGCTAGTACTAATAATTGTATATGTAGGGGCTATCATAGTTCTAATACTATTTGTAATTATGATAATGAATCTTCAAGATCTACGTACGACTCAAAATATACCTTGATCTCTTCAAGGGATTGTATCACTAATGTTCATAGTCCTTTTCATAAATATGGATATTGTACATTTCAATTCAGATTTTATATCCATGTTTCAATATATAACGAATAATATATCCACTAAGACTATACTAGGCAGTAACAGTTCTAATTTTATTGTCGATAATACTACTTATATGGTATTTAATCCGAGCGATATGACCATATTTGATCTAAGTCAGATTCAATCTCTAGGACTAACTCTCTACACACATTCATTTCTATTTATTATTATAGCTTCTTTTGTATTTATACTTGCTATAATTGGACCTCTTGTAATTACGAGTAAAACCCGCTAAAAACAGTAAATATAAGTGGAAAGAAAGATCAACAGCCCAATATATATGTAATATATAGACGATAGAGGGTATAAGTACGTCGCGAGTGTATAGCATCCCCTTTCCCTGCCTCAATATCTCATTATATCATAAGCTTATATAAGCTTATGGGGGGGGGGTATATAGGGTAACTAGCTAAGATTATAAATATATGCTAATATAGCCTTAGTATAATAGAGGTAAGTATAATAGAAGAAGTATTAGATTAGATAAGCTAATGTAATATAAGCTATGCTATATAAGCCAGGCAATATGATGGAGATGGAATAAAAAGAGAATCAGATCCTCACACAAGCCTTTATGTGTGTAAAAGTGAGAGTTAAAACCAATAGAATGGGTTTTATGTTAAAAATAAAGTTTAGTTAAGTGGACGTGGACGTTAAATATCGAGTGTAAAGTAAAGTAGTATTGTAAAGTGCTTTCCTCTATCTATGTCATAGAGAGCCTTCTAAAAAGAAGAACTACGGCGTCATGTGATGAAAAGGTTGAAAGGAGCCGCTACTAATATAAATAAATAAATGTCGGTGAAAGGGGATGCTATGTTTAGACCTAGACCTAAACCTAGACATAGACCTATAGTACGATAAGATTAGGTCAAATGGAAGAATGGATGAGACCGATGGAGTGGGACTCTCTCTCACACACATATATATGTGAATGTCTCACATCATGTCTTTTTAGCTTAATGGTAGAGCCATGTTCTTCTAAAACATTGGATCAAGTTCGAATCTTGAAAAAGATGATAGCGTCGTTTGTTTACTTCAAAATAGTGTAACTTCCTTCTTTAAAAGGGGGGGGTATACACTAACCTTAAAAAGGCCTTTATATTTATTCTGTCTCCAGCCTGTCTGCACAGGCGCGCGCATCCTATTTTTATAGGATACCCTCCCCTACCCCCCTATTTAAGTTTCAGCAATATTATATTGCCTAAACAGCCTATAGTATAAAATAATAGCAATTAAATATAAAATATTATATAATAGCCGTAAAATATAAGAAGATTATAGCCATAAAATAGAATAGCAAGGAAATAAAATATGTTTGTTCTATATTCATGGCATGAATATAGAATAGCCATATAATAACAATAGCCATATAATGGCATGAATATCTAACATAGCATGGGTAAAAAATGACAGGCAATGCTAAGCTAGAGTATAGCATTACCCCTCCTTATCCCATATCTATGCAGAAAGAATAAGATGTAGTGAAGGATTAAGATAAAGAATATACCTCATTGCAAAAATAGAGGATAATAAAAACCTTACTAATTTACATTACGGTCTCCCTGTAATAATACAACCTTCTACAGCTAGCTATTTATAAAAAATATCTCCCTCTCCCTCCTCCTTATATAAAATATAACCTAGCCAAACAGATATATGTGTTGTGGTGAAGGATATAATGACAGGAATATAATATATACTATACTACCTAGGTGATCCACATGGATCATCGTGTTTTTTTTATCTTTATATATAGATATAACCCCCCCCATGTTTAATTATAAGGAAATAGGCTATGTTATGTAATGTTAGGTAATGTAAGGTTAGGTAATATAATGTAAAGTAATGTAATGTAAGGGGGGGTAAAGCTATACATACATATATATATATAAATATATATAGTTCTAACTATAACTCTCTTCTATAACTATAACACTAACTTTATTCTATAACTATAAAAATAAACTAGAACTATATTTATAATAATTACTAGAAGTATAAAATAAGCCTTAATATAACTATAATGATAACTATAACTGTGACCTTTACTGTAACATGAAGGGCTTGACAAGGAATGACTAAGATATGAAGAGCGGCCTAGTCGTATAATATTACAATCCATACCACATTACATCTTGCGTCACACCTTGATCTGCACATGCTATATATATAAATATATAAAAAAAATAACACAATTATCCTTAATATCGTTCGTTATGTTATTATTCTCTTCTCGAGATGATGAGATGAGGGAATTGTGTCAAAAGGTATATTATATTGACCTCGTCAAATATACAGCATCTTGCAATCCATTTATCATAAGCTTGCTTTTATTAAAAAAGCCTATTATAAGTTTATTTGTTATAAGGTATGATATTCCTTATCTACACGTCGATAACATATCCATCTCTCTCTTCGAGATATATATTAATATATATAAGAATATAAGAATATTAGGTAGCTGCATTATTATAAATACAAAGGTAAGATTATAAATGAGAAGAAAAGGGATGGAGGGTTATATGGGGGGGTAGGGGGGTACTTATAATAGGCAAGGCGGGGCTGTACATAGTAATGTGATATAATACTTTATAAACTCATACTGAGTATAAATAATATGTCTAATAATAATATGTCTAATAATTAGACACCACACAACCTTAGCGTGAATAGTAACTCAGTTAGAGTGCGGCGATCAATATATTCGTCGTCTTATCATCTAATATTAACATCTATCATATTAAAAACCAACAAACCTGTTATATTAATATAATAGGTTCATTATGGATACCATAAATTATCAATCATTGTATGATATGCTAATATTATTAGTTGAAACTAATATTATAAAATAAATATTATTATTCGATGGACTAGCATATTATATATAATATATATATATAATAATAATATATATATAATAATATAATAATAATAAATTTATTAAATAAAATATTATCTCAGATAATAAAATGTGATCTAATCTTAAAAAATTCCCCCCTCCTCCTCCTATTTTAAGCTAATAAAAACCTATAAGATATAATGGATAGATAAGGATATCAAAAAATATCACCAGGGATCCCACGCATATAACATGACGTGTGGGAAGATGAAGATGATGGGGGGGGTTGGATAGATAATAAGATCTAATAAAATATAATGGATATATAGTGATGATTATATTATTCTAAATAATGTAAATATAGCCCTATATAATATATAGTAAATATATATATAATATATATATAATGCTAATAAAATCAATCCTATATAATTATTATTAAATAACCTGTTATATAATGGTGATAAGCTATTTTTATCTAAAAAAAAATAAAATATAAGGGTAATATAATTATATATCAATAATTTATATATATATATATGAAGGATTTTATTATTTAAAATAATATATATTATATAAAGCTGCTAAAAAAATAAAATATAATGCTGATAAAATAACATTTTTGCGTTGCGAAGGTAATATAGAAGAGAGAGAAGGCGGAGATGATATTATAATAAAGAGGGTAGGGTGAAGGAGCTAAACACGTTTTTATATAATGGGATAAGTATATCCATGGAATATAAAGGAGGATAGGATATCCAGGAATTTCGTGGAATATCATATCATATCCTATCCATATCAAGGCAAAAAAATGAAATAGGATATATATATATCCTATATATCCAGGAATAAAATGTGATATTCAATATATGGGTTTCGTACATCCAAATAGGATAGAATAATATTTATAGCAAAAAAGAGGTTTTAATGGAGTAAATAGGTGGGGAGGTTGTAGTGTTAAACTGATAAAATCAGTAATATATTTGATATACCAAAAATAATGGAGGTATTGTTTATCTCCCCCCCCCTTCCCCCTACGTTTAAGATGTTCGTTCGTTCTACTTTGTAGTCCTCTCGCACACACAGCATAATATATAATGGCTCGAGAGAGAGTGGTAGGAGAAAGATATTTATAATAAAGAGGTAATAAAGAGGTAGTAAAGGGTATAGGTAGGGTCAATGCTCCCCCGAGGGGAGATTTAGGGGGAAATAGATATGAATAAGCTGCAGCCAGCAGGGTACGTTACTTTATACAACGTAGTAGACGAACAAGTGAAAGGTTTTGGTAATAATGAGATAGGATAAGGTAAAGTATAATATAAGTTTTAGTATAGGGGATAAGTATAATAATGGCGTTTTATAAATAAGTATTATTGATGAGTAGGGATAATAAGCATGAGTAAGTATGAAAAATAATAATAAGTATGAAAAAGTAAATGCCAGCTAGTTGTTGAGTATAATAAAGACGTAAGATCTAAACTTTGTTTTTACGTAAGCCCTGTTTTACTTAATATCAAGGCATAGTTAATACTAATATTACGAATAAGTATGCCGACGCCGTAGTTATTATTAATATAAGTACAAAAAAGTGGGGGGGGGGGGAGGGTAAAAAAATACATGATAATGAGGGATAGGGATGTTGTAGGGTAAAGAGTGAGTAGGAAATGTAGTTTAGTATATAATATACGATAAGTATAGAGGGGGGGTGGGTATATAGTTTTGTACTAAAAAAAATAGGGTTCAGTATGACCAAGAAGAGAATAGCATGAGTGATAAGATGTAAGCCAGCCGCCGAAAACCACGTGATGTGGTAAAATAGTTAATATAACGGAGGTAGAGGTACACGAGTAGACGGTACTACACAATAGTTGCAACCTATTAGTTTTCGGGTTCAATTCCCGTGTGTACTTTTGAATGAAGTATTTTCCTTGAAAAGCAATGATAACCGAACAATTATGAAACCTACATTTACCCCCAAAAAATGGGGATCCCACGCATAGCATATGACATGTGGGAGGGGGTGTAGTTGTATAATGAAAATGTATGGATATTTAAGTTCCAAGAAAAAAAATTTCAATGAAATGAGTGGGGTGGGGGGGGGTCAAGATTTAAGATCAACTATACAACGGAAACATCAACAAAGAAATAAAAACCTACAAAACAACAACAGGATCTTCAACTGTCAATACAAGGATGAAACCTTCGAGTCCATGTAGTAGGTATCGAATATAGAGAAACAAAACGGAGTCACTAGACTACCTAAACAGAATAGATTATGCAAGTAAAAAAAGTATTTTTTAATAAAAATATTAAGATACAGCATCAAGAAGTAGAAAATACATCATCAAAAGATACTAAATAATTATATTTATATCGATATATTTTATATGAATAATGAGGATCCATGTATTATGATAATACATACGGAATCCTTATAGATATCATCTATAATTTTTATTTTTAACCCTTTGAAGAATGTAGAATATGATGATGGCTATAAATAAAAAACTTACAAGCTAAAGCCCATTATGATAGGTAAACGAAAAAGTACCAAACCTTAGCGAGAGAGGGATATGCTATAATGTGTTTTACAGGAAATAGAGTATAAAAGTAGTAATACGATAAAGATAAAGAACAGTGCTAATGTATAGTTAGCGAGATGAGATGATACGTGCTCTAGAAAAGTAAAAGTTTAAATAAGGTAAGGGTATATTTAAAATGCATAAAACATGTATTTTAATATATAAAATGTCAGTATTAGTCTAAGTATGAGTATAAGTCTTAATATGAGTATCGTAAAAAATAAAAAAAAAGAGTCATAAGACAGACAACCCTAATAAAAAACCTAAGATGGGATGTGATGTGTAATGATTAAGGATAACGATATATATATACAGGGGGGGGGGTGTAGGGGGATCCGATTCCGATCCAAGTGGTTCAATAATAATACACACACGGGTGTGCAGGTTAACGTTGAGGGATGGATAAAGTAGGAATTATTCTCATAATAAAATGTGAAAAGCAAAGGACCTGAACATAAAAGATCTGATCACTATTTTATATCACTTAGCCAAATATATTTTTAGCAAAGCAAAGTGAGTATGGATAGTAACGTAACGAGAGATGGAGATCGGCGGGTTAAGTAAAGCGGGTATATATATAAATATAGTATATAGAGAGTATGATAGGGTGTCTAGTAAGGTATGTGTAAGGCATAGTAGCATGTATATTTACTACGTAAAACTACGATAATGTTGAGTAGGTGTATGAGATATGATAGTATAATAATGTAGGGTTAGGTAAGGTAATGTATAGTATAGTGAGGTATTGTATTGCAGTGCAGACTTTAATCCAATCCTTCTTTAACTCTATTTATATTATATTAATAAATAGGTTAGTTTTAATTATTGTTTCTATATAAAATAGATGTATAAATAAATAGAATCATTCAATATAACTCAGTATGGTAATATGTCTGAATGCGTGTATGTATGTCTTAGTGATCATTTTTTATAAAAAAGGTATCGGTATCATACCTTATGTTTTTTTAATAAAATGTGTCACTATGGTTATAGGTATGTTATAGTAAATAGCCATATATTATTTGATAACTATAAACGATATTTATCCCTTATCTGATAGGGAGAAAGATATAATCTATAAAGTAAGTTAATAGTAGAGATATAAAATAGATAATATCATCATCAGATGATAATAAATGTACTATGGTTGGCTTTACCTTAAATCCCTCCATGAAGGATGGTAACCTAAATCCCGAAAAAGGGGATGAACAGAATAGTCCTAACCCCTCTTTTTTTCATAATATCGTGATAGAGTAGTGATAGAGTATTAAGCCTAAGCAAGTTAGGTATTGTTTTTTCAATAAAAATATTATATATAATATTTAAATAAAAAATAGTAAGCTGTTTAATAGAGTTATGTAGTATCAGTAGGTGATGTATCATATGATATGATGGATTGTCATCCATCCGTATATGTCGGATATATCCTCCTTTATCATATAATAATGAGGATGGTGTGGATGTTTATGTGATTCAAGGATTATGATCATGGTGTTGAGGATATTGAATTCCAGAGGATAGGAATAAATAATTTTTATTATGATGATTATCAGTGTATGATTCATTGACTTATTTTATATCAGAGGTTTCAGTGAAATGATAGTGTGATTGGGATGAGGATTCTGATTATCATGATGCCTCATGATAAATAATGCACTATCTAATGTTGATGATGTTAAATAGGATTCATAATTTGAATATAATAATACCCCATCTTCTGAAGATGTTATATATTATAAGGTTCCTTAGTATATTATATATATAATAACTCCTCCTTATTATAATAATAATTATAATAATAGTTATATAAATAATATTATGAATAAAAACTATTGTTTATAATACTGATATCATTCGATTTATTATTAAAGATGAAAGTAAAGGTAGAGAATGAGCACATTTTTTGGTTGGCTCACTAAACTTTACTAAACTTTACTTTACTTTACTAAACTTTACTTTACTTTACTTTACTTTACTTTACTTTACTTTAGTGATATATATATATATATATATATAATAATATCTCTCTCGGTGTTTATCATGTTCTTTCAGGAACTATTTTGGTTTACCTCTATTTTTTATAGATATAATAGAATGGATTATAGGTGGGGTTATAGGTATGGTTGGTATGGTGTAGTATGGTTGGGTGTGTCATAGTAGAGCTGCCGTATCTTAGATTATAAGACTATATTCTATAGTATATTATATATAATATATATATATATATATAGCGGAACCTCTATTCACTGAATGTAGGATAGGATGTGTGGGGGGGGGATATAACATTTATCTATACCCCGGGAGTTCCACGCATATGACGTGTGGTAGGGGGGGGTCAAATTTAATTTTCATTAAATGAAAAAAAAGATATATATATATATATATATTACATCTTGAATTGTTTTAGGATAGATATAGCAAAGCGATGCATATAAAAGCATAAACTGCCTAAAGATAAGTCATGAATCAAATTTCCTAAAAATACAGAATTAATAAACCAGAGTAGGGATGAAGGATAAGAGCGGATGATAGGAATATGTAAATGATGATAAATAAATAGATAAAATGTTTATAGGGATAATATATAGTCTTGTGGAGGTAGTAGTAGTAGTAGTACCGATTCTACTTTCGGTAGCATTTATAACGATTATTGAGAGAAAGGTTATGGCTTCAATACAACGTAGAGTAGGACCAAATGTAGTAGGGGTATACGGTGTACTACAGCCTTTTTCAGATGCGCTAAAGCTAATTGTGAAGGAGATTATTGTACCTCATCAAGCGAATAAAGTACTTATGTTTATAGCACCTATAGTGACACTATTTTTTTCACTAATAGGTTGAGCTGTCATACCTATAGGTATAGGGCTAGCACTAGCAGATCTTTCACTGGGTGTACTATATTCCATAGCACTATCATCAGTAGCGGTATATGGGCTAATTTTTGCGGGGTGATCAACTAATTCTAAGTTTGCATTTATGGGAGGGATTAGATCTACAGCCCAGATGCTATCTTATGAACTAATTATTAGTAGTGTCATTCTGGCCATTATCATGATAACAAGTTCATTTAATTATACTACGATTATTATGCATCAACAATCAACATGATTTGTAGCACCACTGCTACCTCTCTTTATAATCTGATTTATAAGTGCACTAGCGGAAACAAATAGGACGCCTTTTGATCTAAGCGAAGCGGAGAGTGAGCTAGTATCAGGGTATAATACAGATATAAGTGGGATTATTTTTACAATGTATTTCATCAACAGGTGACATAAAATCGCAAGATTAGATAGAAAAGGGAGTGAATTGCAAGAACATGTTGTGAAACACATATTAAAGAACAACAACATTTGCAGCGAAGTTAATTTTCAGTAGGTAAAATAGCCAAAATAATCCTGATTTAAGTAAATCAAATGGAGGCAGAGGATTAAAACGTTCAACGACTAAGGAGTGAGCACTACAACCATAATCTCCTCTCGAAAGCTCTCCGTCCTTTCAAAAAATGATGACATAGATAATATCTATCATTAGAAGGATGATGACATAGTCTGTTCCAGTGGGTGACTATTGGAAATAATATTATATGCTTTCCCTATCCCCCTCCACGCATATTCCCTACGTGTGGGAGGGGTCAAATAAGTGAGAGGGGTTAGAAGATAATGATAACATCCAAGATCTGAGTACTCATCAATTATTCTGATGTCTGCACTAACTTCTATTCTCTTCTGTGGTGGGTGAATAATGCCAGAGATGATAGAGAACTACACATTTATTAATACACAGAGTATTATTCTGGGACTGAAGACATCAGTATTTTGTTTTGTATTTGTATGAGTAAGAGCTAGTATGCCACGACTACGATACGATCAACTGATGATAGCATGTTGACTAATTCTACTGCCAATTGTAATTGGGATGATCATTTTTATTCCTTGCATTCTAGTAGCCTTCGACATTACAGCGAGTAACTAAATGTATAAGGATATGATGATAAGCCCATAAATTATTATGCTAATAAGGAAAAGCAAAAAAAGTATAGCCAATATGCAATATTATACGTTTTATAAAAGCTTTTCATAATACGATACGAGACTCACAGTTATACCCATATGAATGGAATGGGGGGGGGGTTGTTTGTATTATGCGATAATAAAATTATAAACAATAATAACCAGGGGAGGGTTTAGTTTTAGTAAAGAGGGTATATTATTCCGTAGGTGAGTATAATGTTTAAGAACAGGCCAGGGATGTAACCTATCCAAGAACGATCTCAAATAAAACCTGAAATTTAGAACAAACCCATTCTGATTTACTAGAGAACCCTATCCTTTAGAATATTCTAAAGTATTATATTAGTTGCCAAGCTGTGTCTTAGAAGGTGAAAATGTTATACAGGGAAAAATGATTCTGTCTTTCATGAATCCTGTTTGTAAATAATGATCAGTTTAGTCATTTTATCCCCCTCTGCAACGCACTTAAAACATCATAATTATGTGGATTAGGTCGATGTAACGTTAATAACCTAAAATGTTAAGATTATAAGAATATCCCTAAAGCAAGCTGTAAGCAACGAGAGTCGAGTATACTATTTTTAGCTAATGTAATAATTAACATCCATCTTATAAAACCTTCGACCCCTCCTACCCGTCATATGCTATGCGTGGGATCCCCATTTTTTGGGGATAAATTTGAAGAGTTCAAAACTATATTATATTATATCTATATTAGATATATAAAGAAAGAATAGGGTTTTATGTTATAATGTCAGTTCAAGTATTCGACCTGCTAAAATCAAACCGGCGCTAAAGATTATCATTCAGATGGAAACTATAAAATATCTTAATACAATACGACCATAAAAAGGGAAATGGGGTATTAATATATTGTATATATAATAAAGCCTAAACCCTGGTTTTGTTGTTAGACAATAATAAATATAAGTCTAAAAAGTAAGCTTAAAATTAAGATTTAAGTAACGGAGATGCCTAGCTCTCAAAATTTTAAAAATACTATACATAAAGAAAGAATACGGAAAACTAAAAAATGATGTAGATGTTCCATTAATATGAGGGGGTTATGTGAGGTATGCTGATGAATGATGAATAACTATATGCTTTAAACTTTGTGTTCACTTTCATATAAAAAAAATGAATAAAAACCGAGGCTATATACGAAAAAAAAAGAATGAAGAATGTAATGTAATGTATTCAAATTTTATTCTATTCTTTATAAGATTCAGCATGTGGGGTTGACAAAGTTATAAAATAGTAAAAATAGTAATAACTACGTAAAGTGAAACATTATTTAATCCTAAATAAATCGGTAAATAACATTCTCCGATTTATTTAGGGGGGGGGGGAGGTATATTGAATAATAACCCCCCACATGGTAAAGAATGTTTAAAATTTTCCCTTAAGATAAAGATTCATTACATAGAACCTGATCCTATTGTACTAATAATATATACACGATCTTTTGTGTTTTGATTTCGAACGGATTTTATTTAATGTCGCGGCGAATCAAAAGCATGGTAAGTATGCACATGCACATGGCTATTTTGTTTTAAGTCCTTTGTTTGGCGTAAATTACTTTAAATAGTAACTAGTCCATTATAGATACGCAGCCCTACCCTTCTATATAGTAAAGAGAGGGGGGATGAGGGTAACAACTTTTTCGATAAGTACTGAGTACTGAGCCGAAGCAGTCAGACTATAAGCCTGCTGCTTTATAAGCGATATGTCAGTTCAAGTTGGACTAAAGAGAAATAAACAGAAGTGCAAAATAAAAGTTTATACCATTTTACTATTGCACAGACACTACATAAAATGATTTTTAGAACTCAGCTGCTTATAACCGTAAGAGTCAAAATAGTAAAGTACGTATAAAAAAGTAAATAAACCTGATGTTCTGTTCTATATAGGCAGGCACAGGGGGGGGGATTATAGAGGGCAGGCAAGTTCTCAGTAAGAGTATAAGTTTTTAGAATAGGATCGTATAAATAAAAAACTTTATTTATATATCACCCCCCCTTATATAACACTAAAAAATTTGAGGTGTTGAGGGGGGGGTGATAATAGTGTGCCAAGCCTAAAATACGATGATATAACGAACCATTGTAAAACGTAATTTATAATCACAACCGTTTTTTGTTCATGTTAAACTGGGTGACATGAGGAATACATACATTAAAGGGGGGGTGGGATTGATTCAATACCTAATCGAAGGTTTAAAACAAGTTATACTGCGTGTTCAAGCTTATATCAGCCGTATGTATTGTGAGAAGCTTGATGCAGTCAATAGACTAAGACGGAAGGGGGGGGGAATATGAATCTGTAGGTATAAAGATTAAATATAATTTATATAGTTAATCTATAAACCCTGGGTGCGAGTTGAGTTATAAAAAATAAATAAAAGCGCTATATAAGCTTAATATTATTATATAAGCCTATAGATAGAGCTATAGGCTTAATTGTATGTCATAAAATCCCTAAACCTCTAAGGTGGTAAGATGTAACATCCTCATTGGATGGTTGGGTTTTTTGTGACAACAGGCAGGGGTTGTTTTGTTTTCATAAAAATGAAACTGATTCAGAGTAGTAAAATAAAAAAAGCTAATTCTTTCATAAAATAAAAAAAATATTTTATGTTACGTAATATTTTTTTTCAGTTATAAATAGTAATAATATAGTCAGTAGCTCTTCAACTGGAAAGTAAATATCCTGTTCAAGGCTTTATCCTAATAACCCCTGGATATAATCTATAAAAAGCAAGCAAGCAAGTAAGCAATTCGGATAATTTAGGCTAAAGAAGAGAAGATAAAAACTTGCTTAGTGTGAAGGTTAAAACATTTATAAAAATTTTAAGCATTATTCAATATAATATGTCCACAAATATAAATGATATATTTTCTTTTGGATGCTGCCGCGCAGCCTATTCATAAAAGCATTGTTTCACAGGAACTCGTTTTATAGTAATGTTTTACAGTAATATGTAAGATATATAAAGACAATATATAAAAGCTAAGGACTAATGAGGTGAGGTTTTAATAATATATATCCTTTTTGATTAAAGAATACGGATATAATGCTATGATTGAATATATTTAATATAGATAAAAGGATATCTAAGTTTGACTGGTAGATACACAAAACTTATAACCATAGGACTATAGCACAAACACTACAAAAAATGAGTATAATATGCTAGAAGAGCCGTGAGAGTGACAAGACAAGAGTACGTATAGTATAAAAGAGTTAATTTATACGATGTTTATCTCTGCACATTAATCGAATAACAAGTGAATATTTCACTTGTTCTAAGTTTGCGCGTTTCGTTTATATAAGTTTGTTCGAGTTTTTATATAAGATCCCTCCCTCCCTTTCTCCATTATTAGAATACCTAAACTTTAACCTCCCTTAATGGGGGGATGAGTTGGCATACCCAGCTTTAACACACACTGTAACAGGTACATAGAGAGTTATAAATAGATTATCGTGAGTGAGGTGATTTAAATATAAGAAAGAATATTCATTTCATTATTTATAGACGGATTGAATAGATTAAATAATAAGTATGACGTATTGCGTAAAAGCCTACGCATTAGTATAAGAACATGGTGTATAGCAGGTGTTGTGTGCTTTATGCAAAAATAAAAATCCTCGTGGGGAGGGGAACCACGTTTTTTTCGCTACTGCAATGCATTGCAGTAAATTGTGGTGAACAGCCCTAGTCAGCACGCTATGCTATCTACATAACCCTACTATACCTTTAAAATAATTTAATTTATTTATACAATACAGAAATAAATAAAACATAAAAAGATAAAGATTGTGAGATAAAGATTGTGAGATAAAGAAAGGTGTGATAAAAAATATTTTGATAGTATAGCGAGATTTATTTATATTAATTATTAATGGGTCCGGTCTTGTTAGCAGGTCCTTAGCATAAATAATTTATGTTTGTAAAAAAGACCTCAGTTAAATGTGTAACCTAAGGGCCATATATCGTCTGTCATATGTAGAGAGAGGGTATGAGAGTTTATAAACAATATGCTTAAGAATACTAGTTATGAGACCCCTTCTGTTTCTGTCATGGGGTTTTAATAGTTGAAATGAATGGCTGAGGTTTAGTTTATAAGAATAAAGAGCTAAAATAAAGAGCCTAAGATGGAGGCGTAAGAGATGATCAGATCGACTCGCTAAAATAAATACCTTGGGTTAGGTTAAGTATATTTGTGCATTTATGTGGATATTTTTACCAGGATGGATAAGTACGAGATAAGATGTTGATATCCGGTGAGAAAGTAGGTACCATCTGACACAATACTACAAGGCTCGAAACTTGACGCACTGCACTGAAGGACATTGCTAATATTCCCCCCCCCTCATTTTTTATTTTAATCAGGCCACAATATTTATTAATAAAAAATAGGCCTACTATATAAATATAAATGACGAACCGAACCCTGGTAAATAAATAGAGATCTTAAAAAGTTAAATATAAAACTAAGCCCGCACAATATTATTGTCATAGTATGTGTATGTCGAGTATCCGTTTATTATTAATAAATACGATACAGAAAGAAAGAATACGAAATTAAAAAGTGGTACGGGTTGGTTTTTAGTGGGTGGTAATATAAAGCCTATACCTCTCAAACTGGAAAGTATATGTATGTGTTACACCCTTCCTTCAAGTTACTTCAAAATAAGAATAATAAAGTATAAGGATGTTTGGGGTTAGGTAACACTAAAAAAATGGAGGGGGGGGAAGGTGTGGGTTTAATAAATATATATTTATATAAATATAACTAATATAATTGAAAAATGGTTTTATTTTCGAAAATAAAACTTACGATGATGGATAGGGAGTATAGTATAAACAGACTATTCTTAACTAAAATCAGGTTTTAATTTTTATATTTTATATACCCGCCGCACCCTCACCCTCACGTAGAGAGTGTATATTATAATAATGTTTTTATTTATATATGCCTACTTATAAGTATAGTAGCCGTAATAAAAAAAAATGTCATCCGGATCTTGTTTGGTACATCTGATAGTTTGTGGGTTTACAACAAACTACCACTCCAAAATGTTTCGATGTTGTGTATTTTTATTTATGTATCGTATAAAAAATGGAGTGCCGGTTTTGTGTTGAGAATGCCAAAACCCCATGCTAAATAGAGATGAGCATGTTTTCCTGAAGAGAAGTAAAATATGCATGCAACTCTGTTTGGCCCCTCTCTCGTCTGTCATATATAGAGATATGTATAAAAGGGGATTATTCTTAGTTAGTTATAAACCTTAGTTAGAGATGGATACCATGCAATACAAGATAAATGACGTAAACCCGTTTTGTAGCTTTGTATAACGGATTATGTGATATGAGATGGTGGGCCCACATTCCTAAATAAATCAATCTATCCCTCAAGAAAGAGACCCATAAAAGAATCCATAAATAAACCCTTAAATATAATGTAGAGTATGTTATAATAGGTTATAGTTTGAGATACTTAAATGTTTATAAAGAAGGGGTGGGGGTGCTTCTGATGGGGATAATAATATTTTGTCTAGCGATTCCGCTAAATTCTAACACTGTTAATGCTTTTCATTATACGAGACTAACAGTTATAATTTTTGTTACATGTGGGATACTAACGATAGGTAATATAAATATAGATTTTGAAGGACTAAGTATATTTAGTGGTCAACAATATCAATCCGAAATAACCCTGTTTATAGAGCAGCTACTATTTACAGTAGGGTGTCTATGTATAATAACTTTTAATACGAAAGGAGTAAGAGATTCGAAAAGGGATGCTACAGAAACAGGGTATGTAAGAGGTAGTTACCCTGTATAGGTAAGATGCCGTTTAATTCAAAAGTAAGTGAAGATGGGGGGGGGTGGTTCGTTGAGTTCACACCAGAAAGAGAACCTATTCGAAATGCATATGCATATTCTACACCCTAAAAATAAGATGGGTGTAGTTCATGCAGAGATAGAATAAAATAATCAGGAGTATACACCTTATAGACCATATAGAATATAAAGGATGAGATTAGAATATCTCTAATTCAAACAGGAAAACGAGACAAATCAATCGAAGTAAGAAGACTAAATAAGGTAATGGTATGAGAAGTCACGTCACCGAGTAAGATATTTTGTTTTACGGTCGACGCTGAGACTAAGTAAGTTGAGATAGGGGGGTAAGTAGAGTGAGTGAGCCGCTTAAGAATATTATAAAAGGGTTAAAATACAAGAGGGGCTAGGCATACATATACAGCATTTTGGGTAACATTGCTTTACTTACACCAACTTAATAGTAGTCAAGTCCTGAATATCACTATCACTATCACTATCACTATTGTTTAACGTGAGTAAGAGCAATTTTTAGTACATGTAAGATAAAACCTTGGCCTTGGGGTGGGGGGTTGATAATACTTGAGAATCATGCTGAATGACTAATGCTAAATAAGATAAGATTAAAACTAGCATTAGTATAATGGAGATTATCTGAATAAGCCCTAATAAGATACAATAATCCTATAATACAAAGGTGAAAGGAAAGACTTTGGGGGGGGGGGGGGGGGATAAAAGCTCCTAATAGCAAGGCATAATGAGCACGGCTTCGAGGCAGGTAGTCATGATAAACTGTAAAGTTCACGTTTGTAAATGGAGTTGGAGTAGAGTAGACAGCACAATATAATATATAATAGGAGCTAATGCAATAGGGTAATAAAATATAGAGATAAGCATGTATAAGTTTGACTAAATATTCAATTCCAGCTCATCTGCAAGTAGCGCTATAGAAGGTAAGGTGTGTAGAACTCCAATATCAATATATACTCAACGGCAAACACAATTTATAAAAATAAAAAAGAGTAGCAGCTCAGAGCTGTGAGAGTGGGAGATAAATACCTACGGCGTATTGTGGCCGTAGATAATATGCCAACAACGAGGGCAAGTAAAAAAAGTACGGGATGTATCGGTATTTGTATAGGTATTTGTAGAGGTTTTGTAAAATAAATACCGTAAATATCAGCTAGCACACTGAGTGTTGTTCAAGAAGAGTTTGTTATAAGTCCGCTGTTCCAAGAATAGGATCCTAGTGATTTATAAATTTTTTTTAATAAAAATAAGGAAGTATATACCTTTTAACACATCTCTCTAAGCTTCGATGATCAGGCTAGGCTTTTATCACACCAAGCCTTAACTAAATGTAAATATTTCGTTGACGGAGGAGTTATATATATCCTTTCCGGACCCTGGAATCCCACGCAGCATGGCTGTGCAGGGAGGGGGGTTAGTGATAAATAAAGATATAAGATCAGTTCCGATAAAGAAAGGGTTTTGATATGAAAATAATAAGTATGTGTGTGTGTGTATGACAATCTCCTGATAAGTGTTAGTGTGGCGAGAGATAAAAATTTTAGGTGTTATGTGCTTTTACCTTCATTTAATAAAATGAATTGGAATGGTATTATTGTTTAATTGAATAAAATATCACTACGGCAGGCTATATGATGTCAGGGTGAACGTATGCTAGCTACATAACAAAACCCGAATATTTAGATATTTGGGGGGGGGTAAGGCATAGCCGAAGGAGGTAAAGAAAGATTTATATCTTATAGATCTTTAGCATTAATAATAAATGTGAATAGTAATGAACTATTTGTATATGGCCAGCCCTGTTTAAGTAAGTATTAGATGCAGTGAAGCTATAGGCCTTTAACGTATATAATACGACTGCGTAGCACTAAAACATATAACTCTATGAACGGCGGAGACTATAAGACTAGTACCCTCATACATATGTAGACTGTATGACGGCGATAAGAAAATGTTGCGATGGTGATGGCGATAGCTTTTGCGTATCTTGCATTATTTAAAATAATGCTTCCAAGATGCGCAGCGTGCGCTGCGCAGTAGAGAAGAGGGGGGTATGTAAATAGGGTAACGATAAAAAAGATGAAAGAACGAACCCATTAGCCCCCCCCAAAATAATAATCAGCTTAAAAAGCTAATATAATAAATACTATGATCGCCACATTTTATGTTTGTGAAGGTTTAAGAGGTAAGAAAGAGGAGGTGATATACAGTAAGATATTTTATAATATAAATAGATAGATAAATATCGGTATAGATAGATATACACTAAGATGAGGCTGAGTGCCTCCGATGGACTTCGATGTAGATAGTTTACTTTTTTTATAGAATGATGTTATGGTTTTATAACATAATAAAATGGGGGGGGGACATAGATGGATATATACAGCAGCAGCCAGCCCCTTACCGAGCAGTTTAAGATAAGTATGATGCGAAAGATAAAAAGTTATTCTATTCATAACCTATGGTAATGTAATGTGCAGAAATAAAATATATAAATATATATAGCAGTCAGCTCCTAAATAGGATAGGCTTAGCCGATGTAGTCTATATAAGATTCGATTTAGGAGTGAGTAATATAATAATAATGTATAGATATTAGAGTTTTGTTTACGTTAAAAGTACGGGCTGCGGCGGCGGGTCTATAAACTAGCAGTAGCACATATATACATATATATAATACAGTAGTAGTAGAGACGGGACAATAATGCGAGATAATCATACGAATTGGATAAAAAGTGTACTGTACGTAGTCATAAAGGTTTTTATCTAAACCAGATATTGAAAAATAAGAAAGCTAGGTCTAAATCGAAATGCTCAGTTTTATATTCATAATTTCGTAACGCCGATCTGATGTTCAGTATGAATAAAAACAAGTAAAAAACCCCTTTTTTGGGGGGGGGGGGTTTAAAATGTAACTAAAACTCTGAGAAGACCAGACCCTGATGGTGGGGGGGAGGGGGGGGAGGGGTATGATCCTATCTCATTTTCGTCAGCGCATCTTCTCCTCACATTAGGATGTAATATGTAAGCCGCCGCGAATAGTTGCTTAAAATAGGATGTAAAATGGAATATCTCAACACACATAATAAAAAATTAGACTAAGAAATATGCATAAAAATATGAGTATAAATATATAAAAAGGACCCTACTAATGTATAATACATTAATGTATCGTATAAAGAAAGAATGTATAATACATAAATGTATGGTATAAAAAAAGAATGTAATTTAACTCTCTGCAGTAGCAGTAGGGTGAAATAATATTATAAAAAAACCAGGGAACCAAGTATAATAAATATGAAAGATACAATACGTGTTGTGTAAACCAGCCCTCTATAGTTTGTAATAGATAGAGAGAGGGTGGTATGATATGACTCTGTCATCGTGGCCGTAAAACATGTATCTGTGCAGTTATTGCATATGATCTCAATCCCATTCTCCATGTTGAGATGAGATAGGGATGATAAAAAAAGTTTTATCTTTATTCTATAGAATTATAGATTCCTGTCCATTTCATATTAATGAAAAAAAAAATAAGTAAAGCTAAACTTAAGATGAGTAGATATAGATATGTTGACTCCTCAAAACATGAACATGCTAGCACTCCCTCTCTAAGTAGAAAGATTAGATAATATCAACGTGATCTAATAATACGGCGGCCGTATTCGTTGAATATATATTATAGCTCATTCCCTTTATGTTAGGCGTAGTACACTTACGTACAGCAGGCCGAACGGGCAATAAAAAGAAGGTAAAATCCTATATAAATAAGAAGCATAAATACATCCTATGACCCACTCGACATTCATGACAGGAGTGAAGTAAAGTAGAAGATCCCTAGGTTTATAGTTATGAACTATTATATAATAATATTTTTACAGTTCGGTATTCGAAGACAGTGGTGTGGGCTCTTGATGACACTATACGACAGGGTTAGAATGAGCATTATTAAATAATGACAAGACCCTCAACATAAAATAAGGCTCAAATCAAATTTATATACGAATGGGTGTGTATAAGATATAGCACGCGTAGTATAGTATAAGATCTTTGCAGTATGGGATGGGATGGGTGGGGTTGATGGGATTAAGGTTTATCAAGATATAAATAATAACCCAAACTCGGCATAAGAACTATTAGTATTTCGT
>JASXTE010000730.1:0-26853 GCA_030280995.1 Hemileia vastatrix | reverse complement strand
ATCTCTCTCAACAACAACAACGGAGGAGGAGGAAAAGAGAGAGATCTCTCTCAACAACAACAACGGAGGAGGAGGAAAAGAGAGAGATTAATCTAACGGATGCTGAAGCTGTTATATCTAAAAACTGAATTATTGGATTCACTGAAGCTGAAGGCTGTTTTTATCTTGTCGTTAATGAAAAAGGACGAATAGTACATGCTTTTGAGGTAACGCAGAAGCGAGACCTCATTGTATGTAAAGCACTAGGTTATATTTTCAGAGCTAACGTAATAACTAAAAAAACTTATAATACAGTTGTTACAACAAAGACAAGCAGTATTTTCCATCTTGTACAATATTTTCATAGAACTATAAAAGGAATAAAATCTCTAGAATATCGTATTTGAGCACGATCTTTTATGAAACAAAAACCTAGTTATGAATACCTTAACAAAATTATAAATATAATGCAAGAAATACGATCAATTCGGCAAGATAAGAATTTTAAGATTCGTAAGTAAGTTATAATTATAATATTCACGGTTGAATAAAGGTATAGTCCGATCCCTGGTGGAAGCCAGGCTTAGCCAATATGTATAAACATATTTAGGTTATCAATAAAAATGTTATCCACCACTAAGTCTACTAGGATCACATTCAGGAGGTGCCGTAGATTGTGTCATTTTTTCACTACACCTGGCAGGGATTTCTAGTCTTCTTGGAGCTATGAACTCGAATTTTCAAGAAACTTGTATCATAATAAATACTTTTGTTTTCTTTTTCCAACTAAATAAAAGTATACTGTCTAGAATAAAAATTTTTACAAGAGGTAAATCATCCGTTAGCATACCTATACCTATACCTTCAGGTTATCCTAAAGAACCTAAATTTTATAATACAAATAAATTTGAAGGTAGTCGTCAAGTGTGAAAAACGTCTATTATAGGCGGCGACAGCTCTACAGTAACAAGGCATAAGTTTGAACTTGCACAGGAGTACCAGAGTAAGGGTGTTCCTGCTACAGCAGATATTCTTAACAAGCTATGTGACACTCATATTACAGATAAGGATATAGAATCTCTTCTTCTTAGTCCTAGGATCATATTTACTCAAGTACCTGAAAAAAAAACCCTAATACGAACGATTAGGAAAAGGGGAGTAAATGCTCCCATCCCGGGTATTTATATTTGAACGCATAAGCCTTCAGGTAGTAAGTATGTAGGTTCTGCTTATAATATGCCAGTGCGACTACGTTCTTATTTTTCAGAAGAACAGAAGGAGATAGGGAAGTTTATACCTCTGTTCTATCGTCAAGGTATGGATATATTTACACTAGAAGTAGTACTCACTCCATTTAACCCGGATATTCGTCTTGAACTACTTCTAGAACAGTATTATCTACTTGATTCTGCTTTTGACCTAAATACTATTAGAGTGGCAGGAAATGGAAATCCTTCAGGCTCAAATAGTAAAACACTCTATATATACAACAGGGATATAACAATTCTCTACTATAGTTCTAACAAGCAAAGTGAATTTATCAATAAGTTCAAAATTAATTACCATACTTTTACTAAGCACCTAATAAAAGGTACTTATTATCTGGGTAAGTATGTATTTACACGAGAACGGGTTGAAGAGGCAGTGCTAGCCTCTCTTGCTAGGGGTGATATAGAGCTGAGGGAGATGCTAACGATAGATAGAGTTAAATTTAATTTAGCTAAGCCTGTAAACAGTTTAAGTAGGCCTGTAAATATATTCCAAGAAAGTACAAGAAGTACCCCAAATTTGGGTATTTTATGAGCCTAGGTAGTTGCGTAGCGTTTATAAAAAAGGCTATCCTGCTACACAAAAAACACTAGTTAAACGACTAGACAGTAAAGATGTGTTTTTTTTATTATGGGTACAAGTGCTATGGAACACATCAATAGCTTTAATTATAAGCTAAGATTTAAAATAGTAATGGGGTTCATATAAAAATTCTCACTGTATGCTGGGATCTCCTAAAGCTTCAAGTACCATATAAAGACTAGATGGGTTCATGCTCTTCTTCTTCCTTTTTTTATAAAAAGCCGGCCCAGCCCAGCCCAGCCGATAAAAAAAAAACAAAAACCAGAAGATGATGATTAAGGAGCAGTTTTAATTTTTATTACCCCAGCTCTTTCTTTATAGGGGGGGGGCAGGAGTGACAAAAAGAAAGTAAAACCTATGAATGTTGGGTGACAATCTTGAAGATGTACAATGGACAATCAGCAGGTAACAAGTGTTCTGTGTAAATAGGACAGAATGGATCCTCAGAGACTATACGTGAGACACCGTATCTACTTGTTGTTTTTGTTTATTTTTCTACATTCGAAATAAAAAGTAGATGCGCTGAAGATATAGTCCAGCACCCTGCGAAAGCATGGTGATTAAGTCATTACAACAGTACTAAATATGAGAAATCAAGGAATATCACTTCATAAACTACCACTCTTTGCTTGAGCAATTATAGTAACAGCAGTTCTACTGCTCCTAAGTCTACCTGTTCTAGCCGGTATTAATAATCATCATCATAAAATGGTGCCAGCTCTAAATATGGCTGTATGCTGGGAATTCTTTACATGTCATCATATGAAAGACAATCAGCAGGTAATGCATAGAACTACATGTCTATGCAGAACCTCAAAGACTAGTGCGCCAGAGCTAATGACTAATACTAATAAAAATATTAAAGAAGATAGCCCAAAACACGCATATATGTGTGTGTGGAGGGATACGAATGGAGAAGATCAACATAACCCTTCTTCCCTATCACCGCAAGGAATAGCTGCTCATAGATCTCCCATCTCTGGAGGTGAGGTGGGAGAGGGAAGAGAAGGAGGTAAATTTTGGAGTTATCTTGCAGGTCTCATTGAAGGGGATGGATGCATTGTAATTCCTAAGACAGAGCGGTCACCTAAAGGTCATCCATGCTATCCATCCATTCAAATGTCTTTTGCAGCCAAGGATTTTCCATTAGTAATACATATTGCAGAAATCATTGGACACGGATCGATTATGAAAAAGAAGCAAGCAGCTGCATACGTATACACTGTAAATAGCTTTTCAGGTCTTTTTCATGTTGTTTCAAAGATCAATGGATATATACGTACACCTAAGATTTACGACCTTAAACAGCTGATTGACTATATGAATATAAAGAACCTGACTCGCCTGAAAAATACCCATACAGATACAGCGGGTATAATGATTTCAGCACAGGAGCTAGACACTTCTCCACTTAACTCTAATGCTTGACTAACAGGCTTTATTGAAGCAGAGGGGTGCTTTCTAGTTATAACTAGTATTACTTCTAAGTATCCTCGTCTAGCTTGTTCTCTTGAACTAACACAATCTAAAGTAAGCAAGCGAGGTATGGATAATATGGATGTTATAAAAAAAATTGCATATTTCCTACTTGTGTCTGTCAATCAAATTCGAGGAGATATAAAACATCCACAATACCGTGTACGTACTTCAACTGTAAGTAGTCATACTATTCTAGTCAACTATCTAGTAAAGTATCCACTCTTTGGGTCAAAGTTTATAGACTTTAATTCGTGGTGTCATGTATTTTATTATTTTCAAAAGGCTATCCATAAGGATAATGCTAGTGCCATTCTAGAAATTAAGTCGCAAATGAATGATCGGCGTACCATCTTTAACTGAGATCATCTGAAGCTAATAAAAAGTCGGTCCATGCTTTTGATAGTTTAGTTCTTTAACTTGCAAAATACTCACCACACACACCCTCACCCCTCCTGGAGTTAATGTTAGTGTTAATGTTAATGTCAGTGTTAATGTTAATGTTAGTGTTAATGTTAATATCAGTGTTAATATTAATGTTAGTGTTAATGTTAATGTCAGTGTTAATGTTAATGTCAGGGTGGAAAGGGATGTGCTACGAGGTGTATATGTTATATATTCATTAGTAAGATACAGTCTCATTTTATTTGTGAAGATAAGAGTGCTTACCCTTTAGCAATATAAGGTATTGTTATAGAGCTTTATGCATAGAGCAGGACTCTGTAAGCCAAGATATAAAAGGCCATTACGATTAAGGCATACAATAATATTTATCTAATTCATACTGTAACCCATATTATGGGGGGGGGGAGTTGGTGAATGCGTTTACGACGGTAAACCGCACACATTGAGACCCTGTAACGTTCTTCTTTGGGTTCCCACACACGTATGATGTGTTTGGGTTTTATAGAAGGAAGCAAGCATCAGTAAACCTTTAAAAACTTACCCATAGTACTGCACTCATTCCGTGGAGTAAAGGAGTAAACTATATACAACCACGGAAACACACTAGGTGTAGGACTGACCATGATGTCACATTATCTACGAATGTTTACACCTCTGTCAACAGCTATACTAAGTATTTGGTTATGACAGGGCGAAGACCTGGTGATGGGGGGGGGGGACATTTTATAACCAAAAGCACTAAATTTGATACTTATAGGTTTAAGCTAGAGATGTTAATGACTAAGTATGTTTACATTTGATACGTGTTTTGAACAATAGCTTTAGCTTTACTTAGTCCTTTATGGGTTTGTAGGAGGAAAGTATATTATGAGATAGCAGCCATCAGTACAAGAACATATATTGTACTAGGTGATTAAATAACCCTCTGATATGTGAACAATGTGGAGGTTACTCGATATATTTCATTTTATGAATTCGGTGGCTCTGGCACATGGAATCATGTCTGGAGTATACATATTCTACAATGCTCACTAGTACTTTGCTCGGATAACTTAACAGGACCCGAGGTTGTAAGACTGATGAATGTACAGGTGATTAGGTATGACCTAAATATTAAGCTGTTAGGCCTGTAAGCCCAGTATTTACATTCGAGAGGGATTTATAAGGTAGTAATAGTGGGGGGGTGTGTACAACATTATGTAACTAAAGATATAAAGTATAATAAGACTTAAACTAAGTTACATATCATGATATGAGTTAAAATATGGCAGTATGAATAAGATCAAATAGTGTATATAAGTTGCGTTACTATGCGAGTGGTAATAGAAAAGGGGGGGGTGAATGGCAAGGACAAGCGACTAACCATTGCTCAATTTGCAGCGATCCTAATTTATGTATTTTAACCCAGTTTATAAATAAAGCCCATGGTTATCTCCTTCAGGAGATATCGGACGTGGGGGGGGGATAGTGGGATTATGAGTGGAATAAACAGATGGGGGGGGGGGGGTGGGTAAAATGGATTAGAACGTTCAACGACTAATGAGTGAGTAAATCAACAAGAATCTCAACACGAGTGTCCCCTATCTTAACTTCAACACCCCTCTATACATAAATGTAGATGGAGAGAGAATATTAAGATAAAGACATAGTCTGAACCTACATGTAAATGTAGGAGCTTAGATTTAAACGGTCTAATGGTAACATAATTGGCTACTTACGGATAGAAATTTTAATACAGCCTTTTATGATAGTGCTGCAGGTGGAGATCCTATTGTGCGCCATTGCAGTTTCATGGGTTGTGTCTACGGAGTAGACCTTAATTTTCACTATATTATGACATCATCAGAGCTAGGTCGAGGGGAAAGCCCAAGGCTGAACAAAGCATTTATGGTAGAAATGGGAGCTCAAACTAAGCGACTAAGTGTTGAGGGCCTGTGAGATGTTCTTTCTACGGTTAAAGCTACACTGCTTGAAGTTCAATACCTAATGCCCGCTATAGCCAGGGGTCAGCTAGGTCGTTATGGGCTGAACAAGATGCAAATGAGTACGGAACGGGGACTCATTTGAGTGAACATTTTAGCATGTCTATCCATAAGATGGATCAAGGGGATGAGTGAACAACCTAAGGAGAGTGAGTCAACCCATGCAGCGACTATGGGATGGCCTTATATGCGTAAGTATAAAGGTCACAGAGTTATGGGTAGTACCCGACTAGCATGTCGTGGTGTTAGATACGGCATAGGTAACACAATGTGAAGGGGAAGACATACAGTCATTACAATATTTTACATTAGATCATACTACACTATAACGAGTGCTGAATATAGGAGATCCAAACTAGGTAGCCTAGAGGAATTTTGTAAGAATAACCCAGATAAAGTAATGATAGGTAAACTAATAAAGTTTATATACGATCCAGCCTTTCTGGAAATGGCTTATAAAAACATTAAGTCAAAACCTGTGACACCCTCTTTTGGTGTGTTCAAGGAGACACAAGAAAAAATTTCCAACGAATATTTATCACAGCTAAGTGAGAGTCTTAAAACAGAGACTTTCATGTTTAAACCTGGACGACGTATTCACATTAATAAGGCAGGTATAGGGACCAGACAACTAACCATGGCTCCTCCACGAGACCTGATCGTACAAGAAGCAATTAGAATGATTCTTAATGCGATTTATGAACCCACTTTTCTCGATTCTAGTCACGGGTTTAGACCTAATAAATGTAGTCATTCTGCTCTTAAATCCATTATAATAACATTTAAGTCTGCTGTATGAATAATCGAATGTAAAATAAGCCTAAACATAAATAGTATAGATCATGGTAGACTGATGGATATTATCGAGAATAAAATTATAGATAGACAGTTTACTAAACTAATTAGAAAGAGCCTAGAATGTGGATACTTTGAGTTTAGACCGGACGAACATAATGTAGTAGGTACGCCTCAAGGGTCAATTATTAGCCCAATCCTGAGCAATATTTTCATACATCAACTGGATGAATATATGAAAACTATAAAAGAAGGGTTTGAGAGTGGGAGGGTGTATAAACATTACGCTAGCCTTGGAGATAAGGCCAATAGAGTTAATGCGGCATGTGAAATAGATAATGTAAAATCACTATTCAAGGAGACTAATAAACTACCTAATACAAATTCCAGCGATGCCTATGATAAACAACTAAATTACGTTAGATATGCCGACGTTTGAGTCATTGGTATTTGTGGTAGCTATATAGATACGAAAATAATTATGAGACAGATGACCCAATTCTGTAAGGATATTGGACTTATAGTGAGTTCATATGGAACCCTCAATCTAGGGATAGATAATGCTGAATTTATAGGAGTAATAATAAAGAGGGAGCATCAGCATCAGCATCAAAAAAAGAACCTATCTCCTAAAATAGGAGAATCATTAAAACAAAGAAATAATCTACAACTACAAATAAATGTTTCACTTGACAGACTGAGAGAGAGACTAACATCTAGTCACTTCATTCAAAAAAATAAACCTAGTCCTAGGTTTATGTGAATACATAGAACTCATAGAGAAATTATTATTCTTTATAACTCAGTCTTCAGAGGTTTTATTAACTATTATTCATTTGTACAAAATTATAGCTGAATAGTATCCTTCCTTAATGTAACACTAAAAACTTCTTGCGCTAAACTTCTTGCAGCGAAATATAGTATAAGCTCAACAGCTAAGGTTTATAAGAAGTACGGTAGTCAACTAGCAGACCCTGACAGCAACCTATCCTTTATCAAACCGGACTATAAGACTGATAACATGCGGTTCAAAAAAACAACTAGTCCACAGTTATTCAGTCTCTATTTACATAAAACTCAGTATGGCTAGTTTTGACCCTGCTAGGTGTGGGTAAAATTTAATCCAAAGTAGAGATGCTTCATGCTAAGGATATGAGGATATTAACCATAAGATTTATGTGAGATAAATAATTAGGGTAAAATATATATCTATATAGATAAATTCGTCAGTATAGAATGCCATATAATAAGACTATTAATGATGTAGAATTAATGAGATAGAATAAATTTAATTTAAATTTTGATTTAATTTATCATAAAAATGTTAGGTTAAGTTATGATGGAGAGCCGTATGATGGGAAACTATCACGTACGGTTCGGGAAAGGGGCATTACTATCCTCGATACTATGTTCTAGTTCATCTATACCAACATCTCTTCTGCCTAACCCAAATGGTGTCACCTATCATCGTCGCGTTTAGTCCACCCCCCCAACTCTTTCAACGGAACCGCTTAATATGTTATGTCATGCTGCTAATCCAAAGTGTGGAAGTCGCTCTTTACCTTCAAAAAACTTAATGGAAAGGCTTGTAGGTGAAGACTGAGAGTAAATGATAATGACAAGTGCATACACGCGGTGTTTGTGCTTCCGTAAGGTTAGGTCATTTTATAAAAGTCATCTGATATGAGGGCACTAAAACCTGATACGGAGACTCTTTGGTTTGGATGCGTGATAATAATAATACAAGGGACTAATATAAATTACGAGTACAATACGATGTATAAATAAGTCTTAGGGTACATCTATTTAACAGTTACGTATAAATCCCGCGTAAAGCGGCTAGCTTTATTAAGCAAGTTAAGTTCATGAACAGGGTAAAGACTAAAGTCAATTTAATGCGATTCCTAACTGTTACACTAATCAACCGAACAGTACTTCCTACACTGAATGAAGTAATATAATACGAGAGTTAAGTACTTTAAGTTCATGCCTAAATGCTAATGATAATAAAGAGTCATGTCATGCTTTTTGGATCAGGTAAATAATATCGCATAAGTAAGATGCAAATCAGTGCGCCGCATAAATTTTATGTTTTGATTAAGGCTAAATATAGTTATATGATCCTATTTAGCTCCTGAATGGAGAAGTACGAATAAATGGGCAGAGGGCAGAGCTTTTTCGGTGATTTGGGTATCATACTGCAAGAATGTACCTAGCTAGGATGTTTAGACTGAGTATCGGCTTCATGCACGACCCTATAACAAGGAAAACATGGATCATGTACAACTAGCAGATATAACTACACTTGCATGACAAGTCAACCCAGGTTCAGATGATGGATCACGGACATATAACGTTAATGACTATGGATGTGATAACATTTCAGTCTCGGAAGAAAGTGTGTAGTTTAGCGAAAGCTATGAAGCTTACTAGGCAGATGCTGCCTATATTAAGACCTAGCTTTAAGCAAGTAATATATGACTATACACTACACACTAGTCCTTACCCTATTTGTATCATCAAATCGAGTCAATCGTGTAACTCTAGGAAGAAAACGATTAAAAGTAAGTCTAACCTGACAAGGTGAGAGGTTGAATGAATTCAACTGGCGATGCAAGTGAAAACGGTCAAAGCTACCAAAAGGCTAAGACCGTCGGTTTTTATAGAGATCGCTACGGACTGCGTCACTTGTGGGTGCCTGAAAAGGTGCTTAATGTACAGTCGGACTCCTTGCCCACTAACTAAAAAGTACTCTCGTCAGGCCTCGTCGAGGGCTGACGAGGCCACCTTTAGATATAATACCATAAGATATGATCTGATGGGATCGACGAGTAGCAATCTCCTCTATCAACTCGGGCAACCCGGCATATCAGGCAAGGCAACCCTACGAAGGGGGGTTACGTAAACCCTCTCGACGTGGTTGAGGAGGGGCGTTAGGGGGTACAACACTTTATAGTGTTGACTCATTAAATGGGTAATTAATGATGAGTGTAGGAGTATGGATTTTTTGGTCAAGAATGGCCCTATTCATGAGATATGAATATGCACTGCGCTATATGCTGAAATTATATAACAACAGGGTACATGGCTAATAGTATAAGTTGCCTAACTATACTAAATATATCCAGCCTTAGTAAAAATGTGTACCATGCCAGGGGATCAGCAGGTAACCAACGGCACCCATATAGCCTAGTAGGAACCTCAGAGACTACACGCGCAGCATCTTATCCGGAACCTTTTTGTGAGTGACTAGCGGGCCTAATTGATGGAGATGGTTGTCTACTTGTTAGCAAACAGGGTTATACATCGTGTGAGATCACTATAAGTATAGCAGATGAACGATGTATACGCTTCCTTCTATATAAGCTAGGAGGTGCAATAAAGATACGTTCAGGTGCAAGAGCTTGACGCTATCGACTACATAACAAGGCAGGTATAATAAAATTAATACATTGCATTAATGGGCATATTCGTCATACTACACGTATTAAGCAACACCATCGTGTGTGCCTAGAACTCAATATCACTCCTATCTCACCAGCACCTCTCACTTGACAGAAGGGTTGGTTTGCAGGGTTTTTCGATGCCGAAGGTACCCTCACGTTTAGCATGAAGGATCATCGTCCAAAACTATCACTACGTGTGGTGAATAAGCAGCTTGCAGATGTACAACATTACCTATCCCTGTTTGGCGGTGTGATTAACTATGATACCTCACAGAATGGCTACTACTATTGGTCTGTCCAGAGTCGAGAAGATGTATTTATGATGCTAAATTACTTTAATCACCACCCTTGTAGGAGTGCTAAGTTTCATCGTCTACATCTTGTAACTCGTTACTATGAACTTTGTGACCTTAAGGCGTATATACCTTGTAGTAAAACTAATAAGGCCTGACAATCATTCCTAACGGAGTGGAATAAGATGAAGATATAGTCCAGATATATAATATATAAAAAATGTATTATATCATTGCATCCAGAAGTTTACATTCTAATTATCCCTGCATTTGGGGTTATTAGTCATATTGTAAGTCAGTTTTCAGGTAAGAGCATTTTTGGTCAAGATGGCCCTTATAGAGTGAATATCTATACGCAACATACTATATGCAGGAAGCTAGAGTCATTTCAACTTAGTACTCAGATATACTATATAATTAGAATTCTAGTAACAATCTATGTAGAATTTAGTAATCCGCAAATAACCAAAGCACTCTCGTATCTAAAAAATGGATGCGTGACACTTAGTAGTTCGATATACCGAAGGTGAAGCATGTGAGTAGGAATTTCAGAGGCCATACGTATGTTTTCAACACATTCAGAAAGTAATAAATATAAGAAAAGCTGTAAATTTAATCAGTGACTTGCAGGAGTTATGGATGGTAAGGGTTGTTTTCAACTCTCAAATAAGGGTTCTACCAGTGCCAGTCTGGAGATTGTTATAGAAACGAGAGATCGTGCTTGTCTTTATAAGATCAAGTCAGCTTTTGGAGGCTCTATTAAGCTTATATCAGGCGTAAAGAGACTACGTTACAAAATTCATCATAAAGAGGGTATAATGTCTGTACTCCATGCTGTCAATGGTCAACTTCAAAATCCTGTAAGACAAGCTCAATTTGAGAAGCTCTGCGATAAGTATGGGGTAACTATAATCCCAACAGTGGAGCTAACATATGACAGTGCTTATCTATCAGGACTGATAGATAGTGATGGAAGTGTTGACTATAATATTAAGTCTGGGCTAATATTTATTTCTGTCAGCCAAAATAACCGTTATCAGCTAGATCTGCTTGTTCCTCTTTATGGAGGGAAAGTTTATACTCGTAATGGTCAAGTCATTGCAGCCAAGTGAGTAGTTTGAACAAAGGAGGATGTTCTCAAGCTTGTTCACTATTATTTCAATTTTAACCAGTGTATATCAGTTAAAATAAGGCGTATTCATGCAATTGAAACTTTTCATGCTCTAATAGAGCTTGGAGCTCATAAGGGTTCTAGCCATGGACTTATAGGAAAGAAGTGAGCCCGTTTTATTAAGAAGTGAGAAAGTTATGGCTAAATAAGTTGAAAAAGAGATGGTCCATATGTAAAATATGTATCTAGGAATGGTTTACGCCATGATGTCTATTGGTCTACTAGGATTCGTGGTTTGGAGTTTTACCCTCACATGTATGGCTTCTCCCTGCTGTGAAGTAGGGGTCATCCATCCCGCTGTATGCTGGAACAGTTATACGCTAGTTTGTACTTTATATAGTTAAAATAAAACTAGTAATACTCAATCAGCAGGCAATGGTTCAATTCACACAAGAGCCTCAGAGACTACACGCGGGAGGTCTTTTAACTTCGATGCATTTTAGTCGTCGTCATGTTCATCTATTAATAATGACTGACTCACATGATTCACTGGGTTCGCTGAAGGTGATGGGGGGGGTGCTATTATAACTGATAGTATAACCTCACGAATGCGATTTATAATAACCCAAAAAGAACGTGCTGTTATCGATCATATCCTACAAACATTCGGATAGGGTGCTGTTCGATGTTTCTCTGTAGGAAGTGGAGTTGTTGAAATAACCTATCGATGAGTTGTTGAAGACTTTGGAAGTATTTGTATTCTGGCTTATATATTCAAGGGTAATATAGTAATAGCTCACCGAATAGAACAACTATCTAAGTGAGTTGCTGTCATCCATGCTAAAACAGGAAATACTATGACACATATTTTTACTACAGTATTTATTACTCTAAAGGATGCCTGACTATTCAATCTCACAGATGCTGAATTGAATTTTAACGTAAGTATAACAGCTAATGATCTGTATCTGTATGCACAAGGTTTCGTAATAAAAATGCGTAGCGTTTCCTACTTGATCAAAATAATAGTACTATTCTATATACCCTATAGAGCCTCTTTGGGTTTGGTAATGTAAAGCTACGACCACAAAAAGATGGAAGTATATCGATATACTGTAACTGGGTTTATTCGAATCGAATGATGGGGTTCGTGCTTACTTTTCATCTTATCCACTACGAACTAAGAAGTCACTTTTTTTTCACTAGAAAAGTGATCACAAGTTCATGAGATGGTACTTAACAAGGAACATATAACAGCCGAATGACTTGACAAGGTACGACTAATAAAAAAGACTATTAATATTCATCCATAATATAGCCATTAAAACTGGATAATCGATAATTGAAAGACTAAGATATAGTCCGATCCTTTCTGTAAAGAGAGTGAAATGATGCATCACATGTTCGCGGTAGGGCTAGACGTAGATACTTGTGTGTCGTTTTTCACCGTAAGGTGACTTAATATAATTTGGCTATATGCTGGAAACTTTCTAAATCTAGTATGTCCGTCTATTTTTTGGATAGCGCTACATAAAATCGGAATAATCAAACTAGAGTGTCTTTCAATAGTAAAGAAACAATCAGCAGGAAACCTAATGTTTAAGAGTGACGTAACAGTATTTAATAAAAAATCCGAGGTAGGTGTACATATAGGAAAACATATTAGACCAGAAAACGAAACCGATATAGGTTATTATCTAGCTGGACTAATTGAAGGTGATGGTGATATTGGTGAGCGAGGATTTGAAATGGTTTTTCACGAATCCGATGCTGCTAATGCATACTATATTAAAAACATCCTTGGATATGGTTCAGTTTCAAAGGTTAAAAATAAAATAGCTATTAAACTATCCATTTACCACAGGGGAGGTGTAGAAAAAGTGTGAAACCTTGTCAACGGTAAATTTATAGCAAAGTTTAAAATTGATCAAGCGAGACAAAGGACTTATGATAAAAAGTTTAATACACCCATTCTGCCACCTTCGACAGAATCTATTCTACAGACTTATTGGCTAGCAGGATTTTATGATGCCAAGGGTTCGTTTTATATTTTAATTTCTAAGAGTAATACACAAGCACAAGGTTACAATGTGACCCTTCCATTTAGAATGACTCAAAAGAATGTAGAACTTCTATCCATTATTCAAACTTCGCTAGGTGGTATTATTTACCAGACTTCGGACAAAGCTGGCACTCTTAATCGATATTCAACAGTAAGTTTAAATCGCGCTAAGTCAGTTGCTTTTTATTTCGATAAGTATCATCTGATAAATCCTTGTAAGTGGCTCATATATATTTATTGACGTAAAGCACTAATTCAAATTCAAAATAATAGTCATATAACACCTTCTGGTGTTAATAAAATTCGAGAACTTAAAAGCAAAATAACTAAACTAGTTGAAGGTCAGGGATCCTCAGAGACTACACGCCAAACCCCACATTAAAATTAAAATTAAAATTAAAATTAATTTTTTAAATTTAAAATTAATTTTTTAAAATTAAAATTAAAATGGGTGAAGATATAGTCCATTTGACACGAGCTTATTTCACAGCTGCAACCATAATTATTGCAGTACCTACAGGTATTAAAATTTTCTCATGGCTGTCAGCTTCCTTTAGCAAGAATAATTCAATTCGGCCAATTCTTCTAATTTATTTTTTATTCATTCCAATATGGAGGAGAGTTTATAAACACGATATAATAAGCATTATATAGAATAGGTTAATCTTATTAACAGTTTATCCGTGCTAAAATAAATTATATACCTGAAAATACTAAGTGTACAGCCCTAGTATCTTTCGGTAAAAACCTTTGTAGTACTGTTAATTATCCTATATACACGATTATCGTGAGACATATAGTAGAACTAACACCCCAGAAGTTTTTGTAGGTATTCTTCAAAAAGAAGGTTGAATATTAAGACCTAATCAAAAGGATCGTTATCGTTATCGATTGTCTTCCACGAGTATATCTAAAACAGTCTATAGCTCACCCCCCCTTTTCATTATATTTAATATGTATGGACTAAAATTAGTCATTATTGTTGTTTAATCCAAAAAGCCCTTTAAAAGGGGGGGGCGAAATATAGTACCCCCCTGCAGGTAGTCCTAGTTACTATAACTCTTGCTTGTTTTTCAAAATAAAGCATTTTATGTAGATGGAGTAAAGGTAAATCCAAACAATATTTATGAACTTATAACTATTGGAGAGTATTAGTCCTTGAATTGCAGGGGATTAAGTTATCAAAAAAGGAGGGAGGGGGGGTAGAGTAATTTTTAATACTCAAAGTATGACGGTACAAGAACTGGTACTTCTAATAAATGTTCTAACCATCCCATTTGACTGTAAGTGTTCTCTACACAAATATATTATAATATAATATTTACATGAGTGCGAAGTCAATTAGAGATATAATACCAGAGCTTGTTTCTTCTTTTGAAAGAATAAATCAGATAATATATAAACTTATTGGAAGGACGGGGCAAACTCGAGAAACATCCTAATATTAAAAATATACTAATAATATTAGGACAATCGTCGAACTAAGTCATTTTAAGGAAACTTTTTATGTAAAAGCGTAGAGACTAGACGCCCCAGGCTATTATAAGTTATCATTAAGATAATATGAAAGTCTAAGGAATAGTCCCGGTCACCGGTAACGGCCCTTACCCTTTAAATAGATTAGATGATATCATAAAAAAAAGGCGGGTATGAGATGAGTTTCTTCAAAAGAGTGAAGTACAAACTCTAGACAATAAGCCAGCTATACCTGAAAAGGTTGAAGGCCCAACCCTGAGCTACATGTTACGGAGGAAGTCTAAGAATAACAGTTCCAATGCTTTGGGCGCTTGGATTTATCTCCCTATTTACTATGGGTGGACTAACAGGAGTAGTACTAGCCAATGCTAGTCTAGATGTAGCGCTACACGATATAAATTTAACTTTTTCAATATTTTATATAAATAGGCAGTTGATACGGTTATGAAGAAAAGAGATCTATAAGTACTATGAGAAGAAATAAAACTATTATCCATCCTAATCATCTGAACTCTGAGCAACTAGGAGCTTTTATAGTAGGGCTGGGCTGCTTGATGGGGGGGGTATTGATATATAGGAGTATATTCTTGACGTAATAAGAATATTGGGTATCGTATAATTATCAAGCAGGCTGATAAGCCTCGTAACTACGAAATACTAACTATCCTAAGTAAAACTAAAATCCCTTATAGGGTGAAGAGTATTTAGAGATGTAGATAAGAAAACATGTTCTCGATATGTCATTTGAGTCATGACAAAACGAATATTAATTATTAATAATTTTTTTCCAGTGCTAAAACAATATCCACCTCTAACTTCTCAACGTTATCTACAAATTAAATTTATGCAAACTTGTATAAAATTTTTTTTATGAAAAATATATTATAATAAGATCATCCCGATATGATCTGATCTTATTACAGAAAGTTTTACTTGACTAGTTCCAGACAAACTTCCATATTATTTTTCAGATTGACTGGGTTGATTTATTGAAGCTGAAGGATGTTTTTATAGAAAGCATACTGGAGTTGAACTTTTTCCATTTCTCAAAGTATGATCTATATCTAATAAAGGCTATTCGTATCTTTTACAAGGTAGATCAAATTGAAATGGATCATATAAAAGATGATCTATATATTCTTACGATGGCATCACGATCTGATGTTCAAAAAGTCATGGATCATTGTTCTAAGGTTCTTCAAGGGTATAAGTTTTCTCAACTTGTTCAATTTGTTGAATAAGACAGAAGACAGAAGACAGACTTGTTCAAGGTTTATTTTGAAATGAATATTTAATATCTTTTTTTTTTATTTTGACCCAACTAATTTTTATTGTTTATTTTTAACATAGTCAAAAATAGCTCTTTCTCTTCGCTCTAATACGATATTTTAATTGTGTTTATAACCCGCTGTGCATATGCATATAAAAACTGTATTAATTATAAGGCTGTAACTGTAACTGTCGTGTATAAATGTCACTATGGAAGATCCACATATCTTCCGGTCTTCAGCTTTTATAAGTCCTAGCTTAACTCATGAAAAGAGGCTGTAGGCTAACGGTGAAACCTTATCATACCTACCTGCGCCAGGATCCAAATTAATAAGGTAACCCCGTGGAAACTTATTTGTAAAATATATTATAATACTTATATAAATATATTAACTATAACTAGCTTTTATATAAATTATTATATATTTATTTATAAGGCTCCGTAGAGACCCTACGTGACAATTAAACTATTTATCATATTCGTCTGAAAAAGAGTTTAATAAGATATGGTCCGATCCTACTTGTAAAAGTAGTAAAACTATAGTTCAATTATATGAACTATACCTGAGTTATTACGTCGTGGCTCATCGATAGGTGACATAAAATCGCAAGATTATATTGAATAGGGGTGAATTGCAAGAACATGTTGTGACAACAACATCATTTGCAGCGAAGTTAATTATAGTAGGTTTGATATATAATCAATCATCATGATTAAATCAAAAAAAAATTAAAACGTTCAACGACTAAGGAGTGAGCACTACAACCATAATCTCCACACGAGCGCCCCCCGTCCTAATCATAAGTTATAGATGATATAGATCTATCATAGGATGATGACATAGTCTGAACCTGTTGGTGACTATAGGTAAATATATTTTTATTTTATAAAGGTAACAAAATTGTTTCATTATGTACTATCTATAGGAGCCGTATTTGGAATTTTTTCTGGTTTTTATTACTGAGTACCTAAGGTTATAGGGCTAACTTATAGTGAAGCTCTAGGTAGACTTCATTTCTGGGTTATGTTCATAGGTGTAAATATAACTTTCATGCCTCAACATTTCCTAGGACTGGCAGGTATGCCACGTCGTATTCCGGATTATCCAGATGCTTATGCAGGTTGAAACATTATTAGTAGTATAGGTTCACTCATTAGTGTTATTGCAACTATTGTTTTCGGAGTTGTAGTTTATGACATGATAGTTAATGGTCGAACAGTAGAATCTAGTTACTGATCTTATCCTGCATTCTTCTATGGACTCTATCTAACACCGGAAGTTCATACTCTTGAAGCTTCTCTAGAGTGAACACTTGATAGTCCTACACCATTCCATGCTTACAACATGCTACCTGTTCAATCACATTCAGATTAATTTTTATATCCCCCTCCCCTCAAATCCCCCCCTTTTTTATTTATGGTTAATATATTACCCCAAAATAATATTTTCATCATCATCTTATATAAGTCATAAAACCTACTACTATCTATATATATATACAAGCAGATAAGATTATTTTATCTTCTTTTCTTTATTCACGAAAATATCACATCTCAAATATCCCATTATTATATCATTATTTATAATGATATATATTCTATTACAAGTAAAAACCTATAATAGAATAGTGCGAGCCCTCCCCCAAGTCATGTGTTATGGATAAGATAAGATACAAAATGTATAATCATTTATTTTAATAAATAAGAGCTCAGTACGAACGGGCCAATCCCATCTTTTTTTATATATAATAATATATCCATCACGAGTACCCGTACCCTTCTTTCGACAACCTCCTAATAGGCCAAGCCCTCTATCTCTATGATGTAGAGATAGAGGGTATTATATGATAAAGGCCTAACGTATTTTAAATACGTCAAGGACCTGTTTATATTATATGCCCAGCTCGCTTTAATAAAAAATGCTAAAGCATAGTTTATTTAGAAAGCTTTGCATAGTAGGGCTTCGCAGAGCAGAGTTGATCAGAGCAGATATAACTTTTAGAGAGCTTTGCATATCTGATTCAATATTATGGAGCCTCTAAAAGAGCCTATTTTTAATAAAATGTAGTGAGAAGAGAATGCATCCTCTCAATTCCCTCGCCTCAGCTTGCTATAACTATCCAAATAGAATAAACCCTATAAAAAAAAGGGGGGGGGGGGAGGTGGGATAGTGATACGATAGGGCCTTGATGTGCACGTATAATTCCTGAATGAAATATATTATATAAAAATAATAATAGTACCCTAAAAAATATTTTGTTTATCGTGGTTTTATATAACACACACACACCTTAATAGCGTTGCGTGAATAAAATGTTTTTTTTTTATAAAAATAGTGAGATGGGTGTGGATAAAGAAAGACGATTGAAAAGATCAAGATATACAATATAATGTAACAGCCGCCCATAGGACGATGTAGATGTACAGCATAGGTATCGTACCCGCACAAATACAGTTTTGTACAACTATGTAAACTTGTTGAGTACTGTATTATTGAGTATAATATATACTCGCACCCAATAGAGTAGTATACCTACTAGTACATACTCGAACAGCAGAGCAGCCTTTTAAGACACGAAGTGTATTGTACTAGTATAGTATATATATATGTTTAGTACTGTATAGTTAAGTGATGGGGGGGATGGGTTCGAGTCATGTATCCTATCATACCAGGCCAGTACAGTACCAGTACTGTTAAAGTACCGTGTATGTAATATATATCGAACCAAAGGTACCGTACTGTGTACTGTGATACTGTATCAGTAGGGTGTCAGTATAGTAGAGTAATAGTACTGGGTACCTCTTAACCCTGAAGCCCAAAAGCAGGTGGGTGCGTTTATGCTCGGGAGTGTTTAATTTTTATAAGATATATTATTGGGTGTATATTTTTACAGCGCGTGTAGCGCTAATATAAATTATATAATAATGTATTATATAAAATAATTTATATTATTATATTATATATAGTTTTGAAGGGTATAGGGGGTATTATCTACTATAATATAGTATAATATGGTAGAGTATAATATAATTAAGTATGGTATAAGTATAGGATTGCATTGTATAGTATAGTATATAATAATAATATATATATATATATAGAATAAGAGGAGGTGAAATATACTATAGTAGTAGTAGTATAATTTTTATTTAATAAAATATAATATAGTATAAGTATAATAGGATATAGTAGAGTTGCCGTTAAGTAGCCGTATAGTTGAATAACCTTTGAAACTCGTGGACGTATAGACTACAATAGTATAGTTGAGTAGAGTAGCCGTAGTAGTAGTATAGCAGTTATGTGGTAAATATAGACAATTGTTTGATAATATCCAAGATAAAACATTTATGGACTAACTATCCGACTATAAAAGAGGAGATGATTAATCAGGGGGGGCGCTCCTACTTCTACTTAAATGAGCAGGGTTTTAGATATTATAGGTATTTCCTCGATAGGGAAGTGCGCACGTGTGTGCGGAGAGTCAAGAAGATGTATCATTGTCAGATCCGATCCGAACGGGCGAAGCTTACGTGTCTTTAAGTCTAGCAAACGATGTTATATGAATAAAAAGCCTATAGACCCGATAGTATGTAAAACCTCCTAATCCTTATATAATACAGTATGACATAAAAACTCACGCCATAGCTATGTAGGGCTGTGTCAGGCAGTGTTCAATAGCTGTTAGGTATAAAACCTACTGCAGCAGTATAAGCTGTTAATTTTCATGGTTTACACATAGCTAACGGCCCATAGTTAACTGTATGTTTCAGAGTATGTGAACATTTAAAGGGATATAAGGTGGGGTGGGGGGGGGGGGGGGTGGGCAGTAGGTGAATAAAAGTTTCGTAAAGTAAATAGGACGTTTACGTCTCGAATGTGGAAGCTAATGTTCGAGAGTGAGTTAACCCTACAAACCACAGTACAACCGAGGGGGGGGGTGTAGAGTCTAACGACTAGAAGAGAATACGACAAACCATACCCTACCATATATCCAGTGTGTGTTGAATCCGCCGACCTCTCTCAAAATAGAAAAAAACCCATCGAGATCAGATCGAGGGGTTTTTAAACCTCACCCTTATATGTTCATACGTCATGAGTGGGTGATGTATACTTAGGCTAATACTCTTCTCGTAACTTACTATCTACGGATAGAGTAATGATCCTTGCCCTCCATATCAATATAAAATATATTCAATTCCTTCTATAATCCTATTGTTCTATATTATATCACATTCTCTATATAATATATATAAGTCAAATTAACCTCCTCCTATTATATAATAATATAATCTCTCGAGGATCTACATCTACATTTTCACGGGGTCAAGGTGTTGTGTTATAAATGGTGTAATGGGGGGTTGTGTGTGCTTTTTAGCTAAAGCTACAAGCTATAGCTAAAACTAAATATAAAAAATTGGAGCTGCATAAACTTAACCTAAAGTTTATGTTTAACTTAACCTAAAGTTAAGAATATAAGATGTTGAAAATATATATACATATAATAATATAATACATAATGTATGTAAAAAAGGGGGGGAAGTTAATAACTAAAGATAGAATAGGCTCACATTTGATAAGATAGAATAGGATCACATATGATAATATATAGTATGATATGAGAGGATCTAAGATCCTATAACCCGGGTCCCACGCATATGACGTGTGGGATGGGGGGGGGAGGGGTGATGGTGTTCCAGGGAAGATGAGATATAACGGGATGGGGTTGGTTAGGGTTGTCAATGGAGGGCCGGGTTAAACTCAACTTCAACTCCTGATATTTTTTTTTTATATAAAATAAGCTAATGAAGTTGTAGCTCAGTGGTAGAGCAAGTAGCTGTTAACTACTTTGTCAAGAGTTCGAACCTCTTCAATTTCTAATACATATTATTTTGGTTCGCTCATAAAAATTTATTTCATAGCCTAGTCAGTGATTTACTAAAACACTTTTATATAGAAATAAACAGACAATACAACCTAGATATATATAAACAGTTTATAAAGTAATGTGAATGACCCGCCTATACTATCCTATCCTATACTATCCTATACTATCCTATCCTATCCTATCCGCGGATAAAAAAATGGGCTATGTTGGTATGTAGGTATTCATGAAGGGATCCGGGATCCGTCAGGTCATATAAGTTAAGATATGATAAACCCGATTCTATCCAATAGCCAAACCTCATATTATAATAATATATAATAGCCTTTGTAAATTAGAGTTAAGTAAAGTGGACGAATAAATTGATGGGGTAAATAAGCCGAAGTACGCAGCCGTATTAAAGCACGCAGGCGCAAATACGTAGCGAAAAGAGGGGGGGGGGGCAATGTATTTGCGAATAAAACGCTGCGAAGGCCATAAGATATGATGTCCATGTCGAATGGAGGGCGATGGCGAGATGATAAGATAGCAATATAAGAAGGTTAGGTAGCCCTAAATATAATATTTTAGGACGATGATAATTGATTAGATAAAACTTTTATATGCATGCATAATCCTCCTTGACTCTCTTTATCATCATCACGCACACCTTGACACGTGCAGAGAGTACGAGTTTTCTGTGTTGATACATAACCACACACACATATATGTATGTGTGGGTAGGATATTTTATATAATGGATGGATCCTTTACTGCAACGCAGCATAGTCCCATCATACCCTCTCTTATATTTTATCCCATCCCTCATAAAAGCCCATTTAAGGGCTATAAATAGGGGGGGGATTGGCTATAGAGATGATTAGCCCTTAAAGGGTGGGGGGTCAGCATTAATGATAAAGCTAACTTATATTTAATATATATATCCGTGACCCTTTTCCCGTTATTATAAAATAAAAGCAAATAAAATAAAAGCAAAAAAAATAAAAGAAGAGAAACTAAATGGACAAGCAGGTGGGCATGGAGTAGGGATAAGAATAAAAAAAAGAGGCTGAGGCCGCTATTTTTTTTAATTTTTTAGATGCGTCATGCAGATGCGTAGTGCGATCCTGAAGTGTATGGATAATTCGGAGGGATTATATTTCGAGATCTAAAATGTAGATATGTGTATCCCACTTAACTTAACTATATTTTTGTCTAATTTATTCTATAAATAGGCCAAGTTTTAGTTTGAGAGGGGGGGGATATAAAGGGTAAATAGAACTACTGAATACAAAAATACTTATAAGTATAAGATAAGTGTGGCAGGGAAGGAAATAAAATAATATTTTTTTTTCGTATTTTTATAAAAAAACTAATACTAATAATAATACTAAGGGGGTAAATTAGTATAATAATACATATTAGCATATGTATTGATATATATTTATTATAATATGTCATACGTAGAGGCTTATACTCATACGTCATACGTATGGACTAACATAAAAAAACTTCCTCACCTCATACACATATATTAAACAGATAGCGTGTGATGAATGTGTGTTGTTCATCTCAATCTCAATCTCTATTCAATCCATTGAGTGTTTATTAATTTTTTTTAGTTTAGTTGATGTTAAGTAAAGTTTTATTTATTTAATACCTAATAATATGGATCAGCGTACACCCACTTTACTTTATTTTTATAAACTTTACTTAACTTGACATTATGTCCACCTTAACCTTACTAAAATAAAAATAGGCTAAATAAAAGTTAACTTGACTTTTTGTCAAGTTGGCCTATACGTAGGCTTAGACGTATACTAAGACGTTTGCTAAGACGTAACGTAAAATAAACCTGTTTTTTTTATAAAAATGATTTATTAAAATAATAATGCAGGCAGGAATGTAAAATTTAGTAAATTATATTGATATATATAATACATATCTTGGACAGAATGGGCAAAATATGAGGTATTGTATAATCCAATGGTAAAGGGGGGGGGGGGCAGATGTAGATGTGTGTAAAGGATAGGAAGATGAATGCTAGTATTTTCGTAGTTTGGGAATAAACTAAACCCGGGGGGGAGGGGTTGATGATGTGATAGATGTGGGATAAAATTAAAGGGGGGTAAGCAATATGTTCAGTATCTCGAATTCGTAAGGTCAGATAAAAGGAATTAATAAAATGAATGGAGCTCTAAATATCATCTCTTTTTTTTCAATAATGAGTAGTCTAATAGTAATAACTTCAACATCACCCGTAACGTCAGTAGTATATCTAATTACAGTATTTATACTAGTTGCAGCGTATATAGTTCTTCAAAATATAGTATATATATCGCTAGTACTAATAATTGTATATGTAGGGGCTATCATAGTTCTAATACTATTTGTAATTATGATAATGAATCTTCAAGATCTACGTACGACTCAAAATATACCTTGATCTCTTCAAGGGATTGTATCACTAATGTTCATAGTCCTTTTCATAAATATGGATATTGTACATTTCAATTCAGATTTTATATCCATGTTTCAATATATAACGAATAATATATCCACTAAGACTATACTAGGCAGTAACAGTTCTAATTTTATTGTCGATAATACTACTTATATGGTATTTAATCCGAGCGATATGACCATATTTGATCTAAGTCAGATTCAATCTCTAGGACTAACTCTCTACACACATTCATTTCTATTTATTATTATAGCTTCTTTTGTATTTATACTTGCTATAATTGGACCTCTTGTAATTACGAGTAAAACCCGCTAAAAACAGTAAATATAAGTGGAAAGAAAGATCAACAGCCCAATATATATGTAATATATAGACGATAGAGGGTATAAGTACGTCGCGAGTGTATAGCATCCCCTTTCCCTGCCTCAATATCTCATTATATCATAAGCTTATATAAGCTTATGGGGGGGGGTATATAGGGTAACTAGCTAAGATTATAAATATATGCTAATATAGCCTTAGTATAATAGAGGTAAGTATAATAGAAGAAGTATTAGATTAGATAAGCTAATGTAATATAAGCTATGCTATATAAGCCAGGCAATATGATGGAGATGGAATAAAAAGAGAATCAGATCCTCACACAAGCCTTTATGTGTGTAAAAGTGAGAGTTAAAACCAATAGAATGGGTTTTATGTTAAAAATAAAGTTTAGTTAAGTGGACGTGGACGTTAAATATCGAGTGTAAAGTAAAGTAGTATTGTAAAGTGCTTTCCTCTATCTATGTCATAGAGAGCCTTCTAAAAAGAAGAACTACGGCGTCATGTGATGAAAAGGTTGAAAGGAGCCGCTACTAATATAAATAAATAAATGTCGGTGAAAGGGGATGCTATGTTTAGACCTAGACCTAAACCTAGACATAGACCTATAGTACGATAAGATTAGGTCAAATGGAAGAATGGATGAGACCGATGGAGTGGGACTCTCTCTCACACACATATATATGTGAATGTCTCACATCATGTCTTTTTAGCTTAATGGTAGAGCCATGTTCTTCTAAAACATTGGATCAAGTTCGAATCTTGAAAAAGATGATAGCGTCGTTTGTTTACTTCAAAATAGTGTAACTTCCTTCTTTAAAAGGGGGGGGTATACACTAACCTTAAAAAGGCCTTTATATTTATTCTGTCTCCAGCCTGTCTGCACAGGCGCGCGCATCCTATTTTTATAGGATACCCTCCCCTACCCCCCTATTTAAGTTTCAGCAATATTATATTGCCTAAACAGCCTATAGTATAAAATAATAGCAATTAAATATAAAATATTATATAATAGCCGTAAAATATAAGAAGATTATAGCCATAAAATAGAATAGCAAGGAAATAAAATATGTTTGTTCTATATTCATGGCATGAATATAGAATAGCCATATAATAACAATAGCCATATAATGGCATGAATATCTAACATAGCATGGGTAAAAAATGACAGGCAATGCTAAGCTAGAGTATAGCATTACCCCTCCTTATCCCATATCTATGCAGAAAGAATAAGATGTAGTGAAGGATTAAGATAAAGAATATACCTCATTGCAAAAATAGAGGATAATAAAAACCTTACTAATTTACATTACGGTCTCCCTGTAATAATACAACCTTCTACAGCTAGCTATTTATAAAAAATATCTCCCTCTCCCTCCTCCTTATATAAAATATAACCTAGCCAAACAGATATATGTGTTGTGGTGAAGGATATAATGACAGGAATATAATATATACTATACTACCTAGGTGATCCACATGGATCATCGTGTTTTTTTTATCTTTATATATAGATATAACCCCCCCCATGTTTAATTATAAGGAAATAGGCTATGTTATGTAATGTTAGGTAATGTAAGGTTAGGTAATATAATGTAAAGTAATGTAATGTAAGGGGGGTAAAGCTATACATACATATATATATATAAATATATATAGTTCTAACTATAACTCTCTTCTATAACTATAACACTAACTTTATTCTATAACTATAAAAATAAACTAGAACTATATTTATAATAATTACTAGAAGTATAAAATAAGCCTTAATATAACTATAATGATAACTATAACTGTGACCTTTACTGTAACATGAAGGGCTTGACAAGGAATGACTAAGATATGAAGAGCGGCCTAGTCGTATAATATTACAATCCATACCACATTACATCTTGCGTCACACCTTGATCTGCACATGCTATATATATAAATATATATAAAAAATAACACAATTATCCTTAATATCGTTCGTTATGTTATTATTCTCTTCTCGAGATGATGAGATGAGGGAATTGTGTCAAAAGGTATATTATATTGACCTCGTCAAATATACAGCATCTTGCAATCCATTTATCATAAGCTTGCTTTTATTAAAAAAGCCTATTATAAGTTTATTTGTTATAAGGTATGATATTCCTTATCTACACGTCGATAACATATCCATCTCTCTCTTCGAGATATATATTAATATATATAAGAATATAAGAATATTAGAGTAGCTGCATTATTATAAATACAAAGGTAAGATTATAAATGAGAAGATAAGAGATGGAGGGTTATATGGGGGGGAGGGGGGTACTTATAATAGGCAAGGCGGGGCTGTACATAGTAATGTGATATAATACTTTATAAACTCATACTGAGTATAAATAATATGTCTAATAATAATATGTCTAATAATTAGACACCACACAACCTTAGCGTGAATAGTAACTCAGTTAGAGTGCGGCGATCAATATATTCGTCGTCTTATCATCTAATATTAACATCTATCATATTAAAAACCAACAAACCTGTTATATTAATATAATAGGTTCATTATGGATACCATAAATTATCAATCATTGTATGATATGCTAATATTATTAGTTGAAACTAATATTATAAAATAAATATTATTATTCGATGGACTAGCATATTATATATAATATATATATATAATAATAATATATATATAATAATATAATAATAATAAATTTATTAAATAAAATATTATCTCAGATAATAAAATGTGATCTAATCTTAAAAAATTCCCCCCTCCTCCTCCTATTTTAAGCTAATAAAAACCTATAAGATATAATGGATAGATAAGGATATCAAAAAATATCACCAGGGATCCCACGCATATAACATGACGTGTGGGAAGATGAAGATGATGGGGGGGGTTGGATAGATAATAAGATCTAATAAAATATAATGGATATATAGTGATGATTATATTATTCTAAATAATGTAAATATAGCCCTATATAATATATAGTAAATATATATATAATATATATATAATGCTAATAAAATCAATCCTATATAATTATTATTAAATAACCTGTTATATAATGG
>JASXTE010000583.1:0-36263 GCA_030280995.1 Hemileia vastatrix | reverse complement strand
GAAGTGTTGACTCTTTTCGATGAGAAAAGCCAGAGTACTCTGGAAGACGTCTCGGTGTATGCAAAGGTTACGGGTCGTCCAAGAGAAGGTCAAGAAAGGAGCCTCGATAGATTGTTCAAGACTCTTGAAAAATCCAATAACACATTGAAGAATGTCATATTGAAGATTGAAACATGATTATTTAATCTCAGGGGGGTCAGAAGTACTGTTGAACTGCCCAAACTTGGACACTTTCATGCTCTTTGACCCACGTCACTTTCGCTCCAAGGTAGCCATCCTCAAAAACAAAGAATGGGAAAGGTTTTCAAGCGAAGGATCAAAGCTACGTTTACTTTGGACAACTTTACCAAGCAATTCGATTTTGGACTGTCAAGGATTCTAGCCAATTTGACTGCTTTAGCGGTCGAATGGTATCTTTACCCTTCAGAATGGAGAGAGGTACTCCGAGCCCCCGCAAGAAGCTTGAAGCACCTTAGAATATCCATCTTCAGATCCAGAGAGGACGAATCCGCCATTTCGACATTGAACTTCCCCAATCTCCAAGTGCTCGAAGTGGAATTCAAGGACAAGTTCCCTGAATGGATGGGTTTTCCTTCTACCACAATTCTGGTTCTTTGGAACTGCGGTGTTCAGGAGAATCTGCCATTGGTAAACGAACTGTGGCTATCGTCGCTGAGTGACGGACTCAACTTGAGGAAGTGCTGCCCTTCGTTGAGGGAGCTCAGGATTACCGAACATCTGGGACTCGAGCACAGGATTGTTGTTCAAAGCATTCTGCAAGAAAGAAAGAAACAAGTTGCCATTGGTTTCGAGGTTGCTGGAGTCAAAATGATACCATTGAAGAGGATCGTACTCTCATTCAGCAATGACAAAAGTGGGTTTCTCGATGAAGTGAGAAAATTGGTGGAAGAAGTCGTCGATTTGGCTGAGGTTCCAAACAAGATTCCGGTCTACATCTGAAGGAGTTTTAAGGTTTCAAGATTATAAACAGTCTCTTGAGGTGATTTACCTTGTCACTTTCGCTAGGAATCCAATCGAGACGCTGACTAGTTGACTGACTTTGTTGATGCTCTCAAATTTGAATTCGCTTCCCCTTCAATCATCTCCAACAATCGATCTCTTGCTTCTCAGCCTCCTCTTCCAACGGTTTAGGATCTATCAAAGCAGCTCAAGGTACTGATCGATTAATAGAATGATGCTGATCATTACTTTGTTTCACCTCTAGGTTCGTTCTTCATCTTTCAGCCAAGATCTTTCTTCTCGAGACCTCCTACAAGACATCAATAAGTTCTCTCTCTGTTTCTCTTTGTCTCAGGTCCCTGTAAAATTGAGGTTTTTTTCTCTTTCAGTCTTCCAAGCTTCTTGTTCAAACGCTCTCACTCTTCTCAAGGACTTCGTCTTCTGTTTTCGCGCTTTGAAAGCTCACCATATAAAGAATCCTCCTGTTTTCATCTCTTGTCGTATTCTTGACTCAATCTCTTTCGTGTCTCTTTGTTTTAGGTTCTTGATCAGACTTCGGAAGATCTCGGTTCTTTTATTCTGTTTCTACTTTGTCTACTCTCATAGCTTTTCCTCATTCTTCAACAGTTTTTCGTTCTATTCAGTCACCTCTGCTTTGTTAAAATCGTTTTCTTTGAGCTCGGTCTGTTTATCAATCGTTTCAATGATTATCACGAATACAAGTAAAAAGTACAAAAGCGAAGGCTCAGTCTATCCAGTTTTCTCCTGACCAGTAACCACTCGTGATTTCTGCCCCGAACTCGTCCAAGAATCTCATTTGAAACTCTGGGTTCTGCTGCTTTCTGCTATCGAGCAGCTTGAGAAATAGATCTCGAAGAGAAGTCGAAGGATCCCGCAAATCCAAATTGACTAGATTGGGAAAGAATTGGTGTAAATCTTGGCCCTTTCCCTCTTCCACTTTTGATTCTGCTGTGTCTGCTCTTTGATGATCTTGTTTGAATAGGCAGAGTTTCTCCAAGACCATCTTAGAATAATGCATTTGCTCTTGAGAGGCAGGATCGTCTGGACAGTCCATAGTCAGCTTCTCAACAGATTGGCTCTGCTCAAAGAGAACGTCAACTTTTCTCTCTAACTCTTCCCGAAAGCTCGAATTGTTGACTGGGAATCGACTTTCATGAGGCATGTAGAGCCACAAATATGTTGGACAAAGTGCTTTGAATGAGATTAGAGAGTAAATGAAACCAATTAGAACGATTTTCCTTCCATCGAGATTTAGCAGTGAATTCAAAGCTCGAGCAGAAGCTTCCGCAAGAGGTAGGACGAGCTCTTTCAAACCTTGCGGACTGACTTTAGTCATGTTGGGATCTAGAGGAGGATCTTGATCCAACCTTTCCAAAGTTTCTTCGTCCGCCTCCCACAGAGTCAGGTCTAATTCCATCAAATCTTGACAATTCTTCAAAAGCAAGAGCAACGTCCTAGTCGAACCTGTCTCCATTACCTCCAATTGGTTCAACTTGGATAGCCACTCCATGTCTTCATCCATCACCTCAGATAGATGATCAGTGATATATATTCTCAAGCCACTACTACTTCCATCATCTTGATCCTTAATTCCATATTCGGACCTTTTTGATATGACATAACGTACTGCGAATTGGAAGGATTCGTGATCAGATTCTGATAGTAGCGAATCTAGTAATGGCAACTTCTTCATAGCCAGCTTGCGAGTTCTGTTGTTCAGACCTTCATCCTCCTGAAGCAGAGCTAGGAATTTCAAGGTCTTTCCTGATTTCTCCAACACCGCAAAGATCATTTCCAGCTCCTTCTTGTCTGTGATTAAGGTTTCGATGATCACATGCCTTAATTTGAAACGTGATCTATACGTGAATGCCAACAGGATAGTGAAGACGAGATGAAATGGAAGATCCTCTGGCACTGTTAGATACTGCCAGAGCGAAGGGTGGTGAAGGATGATGTGATTCCATCTCTTGCACGTTGAAAGTAGTTGAGCTCTCTTGAAAGGGGTGAGATGCTGGAGTGTTAGAAGTAGAAGTTCGTCTGGAAGGGATTCGAAAGGCTGAGAAGAAGTTGCTGCTGGATGCTGGACCTGGTTTTGAAGAGGTGAAGAAGAAGTGGTAGTTGCTGGATTGAGACTGGACATGCTGCTGTTTGTTCGAGATGTGACTGAAGGTCGATGAGAAGAATCAAAAACGAATCAAAGAGGAATGTTTGCTTAAAGAAGAGTTCTGGATGGAAGAAGAAGAAGGGAAAGAAGAAAGTTGAAGATCCAGAGGATGACGACCTCCTTCGCCGAGTCGAAACACCGAGCCTCTCAAGCCAAAGACGACGGGAGACAGTCGGGATGAGCTGAACAACTTCAATTCTATACTATGAAGAAATACTCGCATTCATTAGCTGGAGAAGAGATACACAGAATCGGCTGAAAGGAGCCTGAGCTTGTCTTCCTGCTGTTCACGAAGATTTCTTCCTTTTCAATTTTCTTTCCTCTCGACATCTCCCACCCAAACTTCGACTAGCACTATCGATAGTCTCAAGATGCCCAAGATAGTGTTCTACGACATGCCAACTAGACCAGGAGGTCCTTTATTCTCTCCAAACACTACTCCGATCAAAATGGCCTTGCTCCACAAACTGCTCCCCTTCGTCACAGTCGAACTTTCTGCAACAGAGCTCAAATCAACAGAGCCAGGTTCATTCTCTGAAAGACTGGGTGGAGTCAGGACTTTCGTTCCAATGGCAGAACTACCTCTGGATCAGGATGGAAATGTGGTCGAACCAACGGATGAAGAAGCAGATTGCAGAGGTCAAGGACTTTTACTTCAAGACACTTTGACTATCGCCTCTCTTCTAGATCAGTTCTATCCCAACAGACCTGGTCTTTTTCTCCCTGAAGTGGAGAAAGTAGACGTCAGAAGCAAAGAATGGAGGACGGCTTATAACTTTGCTCTGCTCGTCAAGCAAGGATTAGGAACTTCTTTCAGTAGATGGGCTCATCGTGGGTATCACATTATATGCAACGACTTCTCAAAAGTCCATGCATACAGATATGTCTTTAAATCAGTCAAACAGAGATTCACGTTCTCCTGTTGGGTCGTGCTCTCTCGATTTGCATCTCCTCCGAACAGACTTCGAGCTCTCAGCTGAAGCGATCTGCGCTAACATGGACGGATATCTGCAGGAGATGTTCATGTCGGATTCAAAGAATGGGGAAAAAGATGCTTGGAAGAAGCTTTGTTCGATGGACAAAGGTGAGTATCGCTGAACACTTTTCTTCGCCTTGTTCGATCTTGATTCTCTGCTTCCTCATGCAACTGATCAATCCGATTTTCTCTTATTCGCTTTCCAAACTTCTTCCTCCCTCAATCAAAAGCTCGCTTACTAGGAGAGACCAGAAGATCTTTGCTGCCAATCGTCGCTCTGCTCAGTCCTCCCGAGAAAGTCATCTCTTCCGAGACGCATCTCTCTCTTACAAGGATTCCGAGATTTTCTCAGAACTCTCCTTCTCCTCTTTTCCTAGCCTCTCCAACGAAGCCAGGAATCGTGGATTATCTTCTCTTTGGGCGTTTCACTATGACCTATGCAACCGAAATACGATTGAACGCTGCTATCTGGAGTTTCGACTCGGAGAAGGCTAGGAAATGGTTGAAAGATTACGACGGAGGTAAATGGGAAGTGAATCAAGCAGCCGGAGAATGGGATGGGGATGTCGAGCTCCCAAACGTTCAAGATTGGGCTGAAAGAGTGAGTTCAAAGACAGGGTGACGAATTGAATCAACTTACATCCTTAGAATAAGGCTGACCCATTTCCTTTCGAACATTTCTGACTCTCCTTCAGCTCTTAGATCTACACGGTGGTTACATCAGAGAACAGATGGACAGACAGAGACGATGAGGACCTGTTTACTCTCTCTTCTTGAGCGTCATCCTCTTCGTCCTCGTTTCAGCTGGATTGTATTACTTTTGAACACTTCTCTATTTTTATATGTCTCTTCACTCCAAAATTCAGATTTTTTGCAAGTCCAGTCCAACTTGTGTAATCTGCGGTCGACTTCGCGAGAATCGCGAGAAGAGAGAGGGAGAGTCCAAAGAGACAAGACAAGAGCTAAGACGAGCGAGATGTGTTTGTCGAATATGTTTGGTTTCAAAATAGAATTCATAAAGATATTTAAATAGAAGGAGAAAGTCAGGAAAGTCAGACATTCACGAAGCGCGTGACATGGAAGGGTTTGGTTGGGATGAAAGGTATGAAGGTATTAAATCGATGAGGAAGAGGTGAATAGGGAGTGGGAAATCGGAGGAACGAAACGAGAGACTGGAACATTGCAGAGATGACGGTGAAACAAACAAAGCAAAACTCTAGAAGGAGGCTTGACGACGCTGAGCGAAGTCTCTAAGGTGACCTTTGGCCAGGCTGCCAAACTTCGGCTCTAGTCCATTTGTCAGAATCCCATCTCTGTTGTGGTTCATCCAGAGAGAGACTGTTGTCAGCAGCACTATGATCTTGACTTGATGTTGCAGAGATACCTCTAGTTTCACGTTCGTTTCCACCAGTCGTCAATCGTTGAGATCTTGATAGGTTTGGAGGATGTTCCATCTCTGGAGAACCGATCATCGAATCTATCCCTCCTCCTTCGAAGACTGACTCCATTTGAGCATGCTCAAAAATTGATCTTGAAGGGGTAAAGAAGTTCTCATCTATGAAGTCACGTTGATCGAAACCTTCACTGTAATTACTCATGTTCCCAAACGATTTCTGAGGTTGCAATTGAGTGTTACTTCTCATAGAGTCGAAATTTCCATTTGAATCAGGATGAATTGTACTCTCTTGCTGTTGACCTTCTTCAAGTTGAATCTCAGTTCGAATCTGTCCAAAAGTGTCGAGAGAGTTTCTGACATCCGATCCTCCCTTCTCCTGAAGCTCGACATTCTCTTGAACCTTTGGATGCATCAAATCTTTGCTTTTGATCCCCTCTTCGTCTTTGCTTCGATTGGTACGACGTCGAATTTTGGATTCGGCAAGATTTTGGAAGAAGGTAGAATAGGTGTTGAGAAAGATGTTTGAGAAGGAAATCGATCCGAAGACGGCAGCTAGCCAACCAGCGACGAGATTGTACGTTCTGAAGAGTGGTAGAAATATCACGAAAAGCGATGAATGTCAGGAACCAGAATCAAGCATTCGAATAGTCAGATCAAGCTCTGTTCTCCCATTCACTTACATGTAGACCTTAGTTAGATGACTAGGGCCAGCAACGGAAGCTTCGTAGATGTTTCCAGCAATGTAGCCCGTATTTGTTGCGTAGCCTACACAAGCTACGTTGATTGAGAAGCTCATGATACACCTGTTTGGAGAAGGAGAGAAAGGTGGGCGGCAAAGGTCAGCCTCGATCCCAATGCTTCGTCTTGTCAACAGAAAAACTCACACGTTGATGAGAGCGGCTCGTAAGACTTGAGCTCTCTCAGAAGCAGTCTTTGCTTTGTTGAACTTAGCTTCTGGATTTTGGACCGGTGGGTAGAAGGTACTCCTTGCAGCTCTGGCAGACCGGTGAAGTACAAGAGAAGAAAAAGCTAAGTTAGGCGGTTGAGAAATGTCAAAGCTATCGACTTTGATCAATCCAACTTACCTCTCTCTTCGTCTGCCGCTTCCTTGTCTGCTTTCTCGGTCGTGCTGGCCTTGAAGTTTGGCGCCTGGAACTGTGATGTCTTGGTGAGACTTCTAAAGCCAGGGAAAACAATTCCAGTGGCTGAGATTTGGTCTCTCAATTTGTAGATCAGCACGAACGAAGCAGAGCTGTAGAAGAGAATGAGGAGTGAGGCAGCAACGCAGAAGCATAGAAAGCCGAGAGAGATCCACCAAAAACCTTATTAGATCAGGAAGGAGAGGAAGACAAAAGATAAAAGAGGAGAGAAACAGGTTCAGAGAGACAAGCTTCTTCTTTCGCACTTAGATCGATCGCCGTTCGCCACCTGAGAGATGGATTCTCTGATCCTTACCATGAGACCATTCGCTCCAGATTCTGACCGCTTGAGCGGACTGCGCAGGAGAGATCGGACCAGATCCTTGAAGTTCCAGTTCAGCGTCAAGATCGATCCAAAGATCAACAGCTTTAGCTAAAGAGAAGGGGGAGCCAGAAGTAAAGAGCGAGGTCAGCTTCTGCCTCCGAGCCTTTTCGTCTTGAATGGGATCACTAACCCCAACGCTTTTCGGCCAAAGCTGCTATAGTTGCGATATTTGCAGCGAAGATGACTGGGATCCCAATCGAGCCTACGTTGAGCACGAGAGTCGAGGGAATGAATCTAGAGATGTCGAAGGCACTTCCTGTGTTGACTCCGCGAGAAAGTACTCCTGGACAGAGGAACGCACTACCTATAGCGGCCCAAAACGCTCCTGAGAAACGAAGAGAGAGTTCGAAAACGAGATGAAGATTAGAGAAGGCTCGAGCAGCGCGAACAGAAAGGTCGAGTAAACTTACCAAGAACCAGAGGGATCCAAGCTGCCAACGTGAAAGCCATTCTCCCTGCGATTCAAAGTTGGAACATATTCAAAGTTGGAATGTTGATAAGATCGGGAAGTCGGAAGGGGAAGCAAAGGCGAGAGGTAGAAAACCGGACGAATCTTGTCCTACACTCGCCTTTGACTGAGTCGGCCTCTCCTTTGTCCAAAGCTCTCGACCAAAAGGTGTACGAGAACCAGGTGATGGCCTGACATTTCGAGACACGGTGGAAGAGTCATCACTTCTGTTAGTTCAGATTTGAGCAACTTTCTCTTGACAGACCTGATTCTCTGTTCTTGACGTCCAACTTACGAAGATGCCCTCGAACACAATAAAAGAAGCCGTAGAGTTGGGAATGATCAACTTAACGTTGGCAGTCTGTTGAGATCGGAGAATCCAGAACTTGCGTTCATAAAGTTGTTTGAGCTAAGAAGAGGAGTTTGGAAGGGGAAATAGTTCAGAAACTCGGTTCTGTCAGATGCGCTTTTCGAACACTCACGATGATGGCAATTCCCCAACAAATAAGAATTGAAACGACCCCAATAATGATGTAAAGTTGAATGTAGTAGCTCTCCGGAATATCGAACCTGAAGAAGCCATGTAGATATTTTCTCAATTCTAAACCAGCATGAGCGTACGAGCAGTGAGAAGAAAGGAGGTCAGCTCTGTTACTCTCGTTCGACACATCGTCTCGAATGTTCTCACCTTGAGTCTCATCTCCAGCGAATTGAGGGATTTGGAATTGAGGACTGTTTCGGCCCACTGGTTCACTTTTAAAACTTTCCACTAGAGCACCCAAAGCCACCATTCTCTAGATTTTGGACTTGAAGAGGATGGAAGAGGGAAGGAAGAACAAAGTTCCAAGGAAGAATTTCAATATCACTTTCTTATATCACTTGGATCGACTGGGCTAGTTTGAAGAAACTTTGAGTATTGTCGTGCGAGCCCTTAAGAGAGATCCAAGATTGTTTTCCTCCCTCATTTCAAGCCATTGGCGTAAATCGAGTAAGCGATCCGTTCCCTTCCTTTTCTGAGTTCGACTTGACCAATGCTGAAGAAAAAACAAAAAGATTTGACACAGAACAGAGAACTAAAATTACAAATTGAATTGCTTCTCATCTCGAGAAATTCACTTCTTTCTACCCAAAGGCATCAACTCCAATCCTTCCTTGATCTTTCTCTCCTTCTCTTTCCTTTCGTTCATCGATCTCTCCATCTCATCAGTCCATCCTTCCACCTTGATGATTCCATTCCCACTTCCGTTACTACTAGCTCTCGAATTAGGACTGTCATTATTACTTTCGCCCATTCTCATAGCTCTAGGAGATCCATTGTTCATGATAAAGGGATTTCCAGGATGAGGTTTAGGAGATGAAAAAGAAGGTTTCTGAGGGATTTGCATATTTCTACGAGGTTGAGAAGGAATGAAAGCACTTGCAACTTTCGGAGGTTTGGTTTTAGAAGGTCCTTGAGGAATATTGACCTTTGCAACTTCTTGATGATTCAATCTCGGTGAAGGATTTGGAGAGCCAAAGAAGTTCAAAGGTTTGTTATTAGATGAAGAATTCGGAGTAGAAGGTCCAGCAGAAGGAGAACGGTTTCCAAAATGTTGCCCGGAATGATTTGATTTGAGATTGTCCAGTGAGAATGAAGAGGAGAAGGAAGAGTCAGGGGTATTGTAGAATGACGATGAGGATGAAGAGGTTGAATTGGATGATTTGATAGCTATGGAAGAAGTTGCATTGTATGGTGATTGAGGTTCATTGATGTATTTCCAGCGAACTAGTTCCAAAGCCATCTTAGCATCTTCAGCAGATGAATGACCTTCTAAACTTGATGTAGATTGAATGATCTTTCCTAAATGCTTCGATGTGAGGTACTTGAGACTCTGTCTAAAAGGTAGCCCTTTGGCATGAGGGAAAAGCATTGTCGTGTCGACTATGCGAGTGTGAGCTGAAGGAAATCGAAGGGGACACGAAAGCAAGGGATCAGAATTGACTGCGACTCTGGGCTGAAGCTCGACTTGCACTCACTCAATCGTAGAGCTCTCAAATCGTTCTCGAGACCATGTCCTATCTGTTAGCACCAACAATGAACGAGAACAAAGAAAGTCGTTCAGAACAGACACTTTGAGAAACATGCGACATCCTCGTCGAACTCGAAATGAGAATCTCTTTCTTCATTGACACTCACCAAAAAGGTATCCTTCCCAACAAAGCTCATAACCTTCCTTCTAGCCTCTTCCAGATCCGGAAGAGAATCGATCCGACTCTCGAAATCCTTCGGATTGACACCAGAGAATCTTGTGTTGAAATCAATTATCTTAGCTTTCGGTTTGACCAAAGAATCATAAACGACCTCACCTCTTTCATCCAAAACAGTGACTCTAGTCAAAGATAAACCTTGAGTAGTATAAGATAATTCACAATCGATTGCAGCTATTTCCAATTCTGTCTGTTTTGCTTTTCCTTTTCCTTTACCTTTGTCGTTGGTGATTCTTTGTTTTGAGAGTGAATTTAAACTTGAACTCGAACTCGAACTTGAGCCTGAGGTTGAGGTTGGATCTTTCATTTCTGAATCTTCTCCATTGTCAATAAAGTTTGAAGTTGGATGATTGATGAAAGCTTCTTGAAGATGTAAAGCGATTGGATCAGTGACTTTGAAAACGTGAGGTCCAACTGAACAAGTCGTCAAACCTAGAGCAGAACCAGAATCTACAGGTCTAGAACAACAAGTCCAGACTTGAACTTTGTTGTTGAAGCTAGGAAGTTTTTCGAAGACCTGGTGAAGTTGGGGTAAGGAAAGGAAGAAGAAGAGATCGAGATCTTAGCCTCTCTCGAAAGTCAAATCTTTATCTACGAATGCGAAGACTCACCCTCTTTCCCCTAAAGGTCCAAATCGAGAGAGAGGAAAGGAAAGGAAGTTAGAAATCTTCTAAATGGAATCACCGGAAAAGGCAATAGATGAGTCAGGAGTAGATCAAAGACTCACCAATGATAATTACATTCCTTCGACCTAACTCCTCCATCTAAACCATCGACACCAACCAAGAAATCCTTATCACACCTTTCGCAAGTCTTGATTTCACCTTCACAATCTGGTTTACCACCACCTTCTATCCCATCATTACCATCATCATTCCTTTCCTCGAATCGTTTCAAAGTGTTATTAGTGACGAAATCCCATTTCTCTAGTTGATCTTCAGGACATAAGAACCCAACTCTTTCTAATCTCTCTTTAGTCAATTCATTATTCTTCCTTTCTTGTAAAAGGTTTCTCTTGGAAACGACTTGAGATTGAGTTCCAATTTCAGAACAAGTTTCCAAGATGATTTTCATTTGTAAGAGTTCTTTTTCGACCTTCGACAATCCCTCACCTTCACTATTATCGTCATTAACATTCTTTTCCTTTCCTGAATTCAAACCTAATTCCATAATTTTCGAATTCTTAACAATTTGAGCAGCTTCCAACCCAACCTCTTTAATCTTTTCTAAATCTCTCTTTTTCAATCCAACCAAGACAGTGACGCAAGCATTCTTATAAGAATGTTTATTTGCACTCTTGAATACCTCTAATTCTTGTTCTAAAGAATGGTCGTGGATGAACTTTGCGCCTAGGTTTCTTAGAGGTTTTGGATTGGAAGATGATAGAAGAGATTGATAAATGGTAGAGAAAGTGGAATGAAAGGATTTCAAAGAAGCTTGTCTTGAAGAGAGAGTAATTGAAGAGGATGTTGAATGGTTCGCAAAGGTTAATTGGGGTGGGATCGGTTTGTTGGTTGGAGATAACTGAGAGGATGAAAGGGAGGGAGAAAGGGATAGATTAGAGGATGATAAGGATGGGAAGTTGAGATTGAACGTTCTGCTTAAAGGTGAATGATGACTGTTTCCAAGCTCGATTTCAACAACTCAGAGCACAGTCTTTATCCAGAATCATCTCAATAATCTAGTCTGTCTTTGCCGAGTCGTGTGAGTGAGAAGAGTGAATCAAGTTGGATACTCACATAGTTCGAGCCACTCTGTTCCCCATTTTCAACCCTCTTTCCCTTGTGAGCTCCAACCAAAGTAAATCCATCCGATGATTTATTAGCAGAAGATGATGAAGAAGAGGAAGAGGCAGCTCCTTGTTGTTGTTGTTGATTCTGTTGATTGGGTTGATAAGCATTTCTAGCCTTTTTCAAGATTGGCTGAATGGGATCTGCAGGAGGTGAATGAGGCAACAAGATTGAATCGGATTGTTTGTGATTCACATTTCCATTTGAATCCTTGATCTTGATCGAGTTGGAAGTGGAAGTAGCGGAGGTAGAAGTGGAAGTGATTGAGTCTTTGTGACTGAAAGGACAATGAGCTCGCATTGAAGAACATTCACTTCCATCTGATCCAGATTGAGTTGGACATTGGAGTGATGATAATAATCCAAGTGGCTTGAACATGAGAAGTAGAAGGGAGAAGGAAAGGCAAAGGGAGATCTGAGTCCCCAGCCTGAACTCCTTCAAGATGGAGTGAGACAAAGTCAACCTGTTTCTATCTTGGTTTCCCTTCTTTTCCCTTCACTCCTTCAAGCAAATTCTCTCTTTTGTTGATTCTTTTGCATTCTTCTCTTCATTCACTCGACACTGAAACGCAGGTTACATCAACTCGGTAATCCCAGCACCTCTCAGTCAATCTTCTCAGTCTCATCTCGAAGAGTCAACGAAGCTCTTCTTCAACCAAGAGCCTCAAGAGCACAACGAACGAAAGCACAAGTGGATCTGGCAAAAGTAACACAAGAGCACATCGTGTTGCAATCAGAAGCTGCATTGCTTCAATGAATGATTGACGAAGAAATCCAAGGAACAGCCCAACTCTCTCTTTCGTCTTGACATCATTTCCCCGAGTGAAAGTCTCGAAATACTAGCCTGTGAGATTCTCTGCAAGATACAAAACATGACATGAAAGAAGGAAAAAGATGAGCGCTCTTGTCAACGAGAGCTTTAGAGTTGATCTTATAGAATTCGAAGCCACTCCTTCCACCACTAACTCACCTTCTAGTCTTCCTCGTTGAGCCAATCCTCTCCTTCCCATCGGCTTATTGTAAAGCCTGCACCGGCTCTCATGATATGAATCTCAAAGTTAATCTTCTTCTCCTTCCTTGTTTCCCAAAATTGTTTGAGGAGCTTCTTGTTCAGTTTAAATGGGTTGTGGATGACGAGAGACTCGAGTTCTGGAAGCAAGCAATCTTTGTCACTTCTCCCTGGGACTTCTTTTGGTAAGGAAAGTAGCTCTAGAATGAAGTTCAGATGCAAACTTTCACCAGTTCTAACCTCGAAAGACTTGAATCTTTCTTCCAATCTCAGATCAACAATGGAACAGTTTTGCTGGAGAAAAAGCTCAGTCTCGAGTTTTACCGCTTGTGAATCCCACTCATCATCTGATACATGGTAGAGAAGAATGTACCTCTCTCTTTGTGAACAGAAGTTGAAGTGCTGCAGAGAGTGAATGTATCCAGCAAACAGAGTTTCCTCTTGATCTGGGATGAGAATAAGTCTGGCCAAAGTCTTTGCCGAGTGCTCCTGAGTTGGCAGAATCACCCGAGCCAGGTTCAGGAGCACGATTATTTTCTCGTGAGAATCGTAAGGTTTCTTCTCCTCCAGCTTCGGTTTTCCATAGGTGGAGGTCGAGTTGCTGTAGATTGGATTTGGCGGCTGACAGAACAGAGTGCAAGTCTTCGGCAGTGTTTGTCGACTTAGTACAAAAGTATTCCAAATGAGAGAGCCATTCGATCTCTTCTTCCTCTACATCATTTAGGGTTGTTGTGGAATACCACTGAAGACTCTTCTCTTTGCCTGTGATGCCTACTTCAGTTCTTGTTTGCCACATGTTCGCTTCTGTTTGACTGGAGTTGATGCTAGCAGAAACAAGACAAGGTGTTGAGGTTTAATAAAGACTCCTTTGAAAACTTTCTGGTCTTGACATGGAGAATAGAAGATTGGACGAGGAAAAGTAGATTCAAGCTTGCTGATGACTTTTTGAGTTCGGTGAAAATCTCATCTAAATCCTCAGTACTTTCGACCCTAGTATGGATGAGGACATGTTTCAGAGTGAAAGCCGATGTGAGACCGAAAATCTTTTAGAATTGAAAGAGTAGTTGGAAGCGAAAAACGATTCGGAATTGTGAGGTATTGGAAGAAAGAGGTTCGTTGCAGGATGGTCTGGTTCCATTTCTTGCAGATGGAGAGGACCAAACATCTTTCGAAAGGGCTCAGTTGATCCAATAGAAGAAGCAAGACTTCATCTGGAAGAGATTTGAAAGGTTGGAATGAGTGGATGGATGAATCGTTCGTGATTTGAAGAGAAGAGTTGGACGCTGGATCTTGATCGAGCATCATTGCAGATGGTGGTTGTGCTTGAAGAATAAGGAGAAGAATCGAAAACGAATCGAAGAAGAAGTTCTTGAAGAAGTTGTTGCTGAACGATGTTGTGGTAAGAAGGCAAGAAGTTGCAGCAACTTATTCAACTCTCTTCCTTTCCCTTCAACTCCAACCATCCACTTTTCCTCCTTTTTGATTCGTCTTTGATTCTTCTCCTACTCGTGAAACTCAATCTCCAGATAGTAACCGCAACAACTCTGCGTTCCAAATGAGTCTCGATCGCAATCCACCATCTTCGCTTCAAGACCAGTTCAACAAGCTTTCTCTTCAAACCATCGATTCTCTTCCAGATGAACTGCTTCTACCCATATTCGGCAATCTATCACCTTTCGAAAGAGCTCTATTACTTCAAACATGCAAGAAATGGAACCAACTCATCCTTCTTCACATTCCATTCTGGCAGTATCTTCATCTTTCAGAGAACTTCTCGCCTTCTTCGATCGTCAGAATCCTCTCGATATTCAACGAGCGATCAGGATGTAGATTGAGGAATGTCATCATAGAAACCAAGATCACAATTGTCAAGCATTTGAACCGAATCTTCGTGCAATTAAAGAGATCTGGAAGCAGTTTAAATGTCCTTGCTGTGCTTCAAAATTGGAAGCTCGACGGGAAGACAAGAGCGCTGGCTATGCGTCACTTTCCGATGCTGGATTCATTAATTACAGTCGCCGGTCTCGAGTTCTTTCGGTCTAGCGTTGCTTACACGTTGGAGTACAGAGCCAGACTTGGACTTCGAGATGGAAGCAACGACGAAACTGGTCTAAGATTCTTCGTGACGGAAGCTCTGCTGGAACTAAAGCAAGAAGATCTTAGGTGGATTTCAAGGCTGAATTACCTAGATGTAGATTCTACAGAGAACATCATGTCCATGAGACGGATTCTAGAGACGACTGAGAATCTAGTTGAATTAGATTTGTCAAGCTGGACTACGTTGGAGGAACCTTCAAGCAGCACAACCAGAAGTCTATCTCGGAAATCAGAACCAGTGCACCTTAGAAGTCTCAAAGAAGTTGTTACTCCTGAGAATCTCGAACTTACTTCAGCAATGGTCCAAATGCTCAAGATAGATGGAGACCAGACAATTTTGTCTGGCTTGGCCGATTCACTAGTCTTGTGGAAAGCGACAGGTTTGAGAGCTGTTCTCCCTGAACTTGGTCTGTGTGATAGAGAGGAACAGGTTGAAACTTCGGTAGAGAAGACAAGGCTGCTTTTCCAGCTCAACTCCGCCGTTCAGTCTCTGACTCTGAGGTGCTATCAAGGCGGTTATGGTGGGGAACAACATCACATCAATAAGATTCTGGAACTATTGGATACTTCATTTCAACCTCAAAAGTCAGGTACGATAGCCGGAAGAGAAGGAGATTCTTCCAATGCAGTCGACAATCTACTGCTGCCACATTTAGTAAAGCTGACCATCGAACAACCGATCACGTTGGATGGCAACCTACTTCAAAAGATTGCCAAGTCTAGAACAGAGAGAAGCAGTCAATTTCGACTTGAGTTTACGGATGGTGACTTGGGGGAAGTGGTTGTCATCGACGATTGGGAGGCGAGAGGTTGGATGAATTGAGCAATAAAACCTGTAGAAGAGATGTCGCAGGCTGGAAAATTCGTCAATGTACGATAGGATGGACGATTTTGCGATCTGTCTGGTCTGCCTAGAGATATTCAATCTGGTTTTGGATTTTCTTTTGCAATTCGCGTGCTTGAGGCTGCAATAGAATGTGGAAGTGAAGAGATCGAATGCGAGAGAAGAGATCTGTCGCCCAAAGAGAGGAAAGCGACAGGGGTGGGAAAGCTTTCCTGAAACTAAGACACTGAAGAGTCAGTCAAAAGAAAGGTCAACAGCCTGGACGCACAAGAAGAGAGCAGAGAGAGAAAGCTTGTCCAAGATCGAATTCGACGAGCAGCGAAGATGTTTGGAATTCTTTGGCACATATCTTGCATCGATGGGAGTAAAAACAAGCCTTTGAGTCTTCGAACCGGAAATGTAGAAGCGAAGACAGAGAATAAAATTCGTGAGCGAAGACTTGATGTCGGAAGGGAAGAGAGGATACGACTTGTGCTTTCGAGAGGATTGTCGTCAAGGCGTTGACAGCTCTCGACTTGAAGAACAGAATCTCGGGCTAGGTCGAGTCTGTCAGAGTCATGAAAAAGTCTGTAGAAAAGGGCAAAGAATTCAGCTCGTTCACTAAACAGACACTCAGAAATTAGAACGTCGACCTCGATCGAACTCACTGTGCTTCCGAGACCGAACAAGATTAGAATTCCAGCAGTACCGCAGAGACGATGTCTTTTTCTGTAAAGAGTTATGTTGAATCGGATCCAAAGAACGAGTGAGTGAAAGAAGAGGATAACATCAGCCATCTCGTTCTACGATGATCGATTCTTCGGATCGTGACTTCGTGAGACGATCTCGATCTCGACTCATGATTGCTCACAAATGTCTACTTCATCGAGCCATTCTTCTCCTCCTGAACGATCAATCCTGAAAGCTTTGCCTTCAGCATAGACCAGTATCTTAAAGTTCTTTCGAGTCTTCTTCCGTGTTTCCCAGACTTGTTTGAGAGGTTTTTTGTTCAAAGCGTATGGAGTTTCAATGGTGAGCTGTCGAAGTTTCGGCAGCAGAAAACTTTGAGATTCCCTTTTTGATTCATCAGAACTTCCACTGTCTTTTTTGGTAGACAAAGAATGCAGGATGAAGTCCAAATGAAGGCTCTCTCCGTCTTGAAGTCCGGCGACACGATCCAAATCCAGATGAGAAACAGACGGATTGCCTTCAAAGAAAAGAAGAGTTTTCTTTTTTGCTTCTTCTTCATCTAGTCCTAGATCTCTCAAATCTTGCCCATACATCCGAATGCGCACTTGTCTTAGAGAGGGGAAGTCAAACTGCAGCAGAGAGTGGATAAACCCGATGAAAAGTGTACTCTCCTGACCTTCGAAGTCGATAAGGTTTCCGAGAGCTGCCGCTGAAGCTTCATTGCTGGGTGTGAAGATAGTTTCCAGGTCTGGAAACTTGATCTTTCTGAAGCCATCGGCATGGACTAGATCAGGTCCTTCCAGGTTCCTACGGGATCTCCAAAAATCAAGCCTCAGTCTTCTGAGTGTCCCTTTGGAAACTTCTAGGATATGGCGCAAATCTTTGACGGAATCTGTGCGCTGGACGCTCAAATGCTTCAATTTTGAGAACCATTTCAGATCGTCTGTATCTAGCTGTTCTAACCAACCGATATGAAGAAATTGCAGACCTTTCTCTTGTTCGTCGAGAATCTCTGCGACATCTCTCTCACAAGACATCGGTTCGAGAGCTTTTTTGACATCAGAGGAGTATGTGCAGTAAAAGGTGTTTAGCTTCGGTAAGAGTTGTTGTGCAGCTCTTCTGGCGTCGAGCATGAAGCCAGATTGGTTCAGAAACAACAACTTGACATGACCCGAAGACTTTTCCAACTCGGCAAAGACTTCGTCAAGTTCCTCGACTGATGTCAAGAGCGGTTGGAAAATGACATGTTTTAGAGTGAAGTTGGATCTTGAGTTGAAAGTTTGAAGAATGGAGAGGGCAGTCAAGAAAGGGAGATGATCGGGAATGTCGAGGTACTGCCACCAACTCTTGCGTTGGAGGATAGTATGATTCCACTTTTTGCAGATGGAGAGCACCAGACATCTCTGAAAGGGAGTCAATTGATCTAGAAGGAGGAGTAGGACTTCGTCTGGAAGAGAATCGAAAGGTTGGAATGAGTGGATGGCAGAAACGTTCGTGATTTGAAGAGTAGAATTGGATGCTTGCTCTTGATCGAGGCTCATTGGAGAGATGGTGGTTGTTTGAAGATAATGAGAAGAATCGAAGACGAATCAAAGAAGAAGTTTCTTGAAGAAAGAGACGTATGGTTTGGGAAGCAAGAACCATTTGCAAGGATCAAAACCTCTTTTCTCACTCTTCGGTTTAGCATCTTCCTCTGGTTTCTATCGCCGACACTCTTTTGAAACAATTTCTGATAACGATTGAAGCCCAATATCCAGTACAACGAAAAAAAAAGAGAGCAAAGGAGTACAAGAGCAAAGGAAAGAAAATAAATAACGAAGCACCAAGGGGTAATACTTGTATACAAAAAGCAGGAATTCCAAGCTTGAATACATAGCAAAGACAGTACAGTCAAGAAGAAAGAAATAGATAAAACAAAGAGAGACAAGAAGAGAGAAGACGAGAAATTTGAGAGACGATTACAACAACGAAAAGTAAGAATCTAGTTTGATCCTCAAATGATCCGAAGCGAAGCGGGAAGAATTAAAAGGTATGGTAGAATAGCAGGATAAATTTAGCGAGATGAGAATAAGAAAAGAGTTAAGAATGAGGCTGAATGGTGTCTGGAGCATCGACGGCAATGAATTGGTGACTCGAATCGAACGGAATTGATACTGCTAGTCATATCTTCTTGCTCATTCATCTTCCAGAAATCTTTGCTTCTTCTCTAGAAATGGCTCTCATTCTCTTTTTTGGAGTTCCATGAAGTGAAGGAGATCCATTGATCAATTGTTGATGACGATCCGAATCTCCATTGATTGAATCGAAATCCAAAATCCTACCAGAATTTCTAGATTTACTAGCAGAAGTAGGAGTACTCAACAGATTTCCCAATTGAGGAGTAGTACCACCGAAAGAAGCAATAGATCTAGGTTGAGGAGAAGGAGAAACTCTAACGAATTCATCCAAAGTGGAAACGTTTGAACCTGGAGTTTTTGGAGGACCTTCGGAATGTTTAGAAGGTGGAGTTCTAGGTTGATTGTCAAAGTTTTGACTAGAAAATGAATCTTGATCTTGGTTTGAAGTTGTAGGTAAAGAGACTTTTGAAGCAGGAGGAGTAGAAGGTGGATTAGAAGTTGAAGAAGAACTTCCGGATTGACTGTTTGGGTTAGATAGATTTAAATCACTCAAACCTCCCAAACTTGAATTTGATTCTTGAGAAGAAGAGGGGAGAACGTTATGATCATGGTTTTGTTTTTGTGATGAAGAAGGAGACCTTAGATCGTCATGAGGGATGCCATCGAAAGTACTTCTACTTTTTCCTTTATTCGAAGGTTGAGAAGGGGATCCAGCAAACAAAAGCATAGTTTCAGCTGCTTCTCCATCATCTGGTACACTTGAATTTGAAGAATCGAATCTAGGTGTTGTAGGTCGACTGAGTTGACCACTTTGTCTTCTACTTCGATCGAGCAAAGGTGAACCTTGAGGACTTTGATAACTTCTTTCTCTAGATTCTCTTTCCCTTTCTCCATTTAGAATCACAGGTCCACTCAGAGTCTTTCTCAAAGAGACTCTCGAGATGCCGTCATTTTGACGTCCTTCATCGTCGTTAGATTGATGCCATGAAGGACCACCACCTTGAATTCTACTATTGCTTCCTCTTGAATTAGATTCTCTAGCCTGACCAGGAAGAGATCTCAAGTCGGAAAAGTTTCTCAGAGGACTATTGTTAGCAGAAGAAGGAGACCTCCCATGAAGTCCAGCTAAAACCGAAGCCACTCTATCTCTTTCCACTTGATCTTGATCTCCATCTGTACTTTGATTGTAGTCCAATTGCATTCTATCATAACCACCACCTTCAGAGATCCTTCTAGAATGAGGGGAAGATGAAATATGATCTCTGAAACTAGAATGTCGAGTCCTTGAAGGAGTTAGAGAAGTATTGGAAGCAGTTGATCTAGCTATACCCAAACCTTGAGCCAAAGAAGAAGCAGGATGACCATTTGGTAAGACCGAGGGACTACTTCCAATACCATTTGAAGATGCAAATCTTTGACGTGAAGAGGATGGACTTGAAGAAGGTGAAGGTCTTAGCCCAACTCCTGCAGAGAAGATCCTACTTCTTCTACTCGGAGAAGCATGAGTGAAAGAAGAGGTATCATTCCTAGATCCAACAGTTGGACTTGAAGGATGGTCCGAACTACCAGCCACTTTTCTCTTCTTACTGGGAGAAGGAGATTGAAAATGATTGTTGAAATTGGAATTCCTTCTCGAAGGACTTTGATGATGGATTGGTACCAAAGGTTTGGCGAATGCATCCTTATGTTCCTTCAATCTTTGTTCTCTAGTTGGATCATTATGTGGATCCCAATCATCTGTAGGACCTCCTAAAACTCTTCTTGAAGGTGAACCTAATTGAGGTGAAGAAGCTTTCAAGCTGAGTTTCGCAGATGTTGAAGTTCCGATCAGATTCCCACCTAATTGAGTTGAAGGAGAAGAGGGATTGTGAGAGTGCGGAGAAGAGAATGGTGACCTGGCTTGAGTTATAGAAGCGTGAGTTGAGATTGAGGGAGAAGCTGGCAGAGAAGTTCTGCCTCCCGAAACGATTGTTGGAGTCGGTCTGAGATCTGAACTAGAAGGTGTCCTTGGAATCGAAGATACATTTGAAGATGATGTGGCAGTGGATTTGTTGGAAGATGAAAGAGTTCTCTCGAAAGCCTTTCCAAAGATTGCGGTATAGATTGATTTCGGTTGTTCATTTTGAGAAGCAGCTTTCCTGGAGTTCAAAGGTGGAGGAGTTGAAGGAGTAGTACTCTTTCCATTCGATCGGTTTCCATTCTGATTCGAACCTGAATCCTTTCCTTTTCCAACATTCTCATTCTCTTCTCCAAAATCGTTTGAAATGCCTTGCATTCGATCATCTTCCACTCCTCTTTGGATTGGAGTAGGATTCCAGGCATTGTAGTCTAGACTGGGTTGCCACTGAGGAGGACCTATCGAATCGGCTTTGATGAGATCGAATTGAAGTCCACTAGTAAGATCCTGAGAAGAAGATGGATCTTTTTGAGAAAGACCAGAGCCTATCGAAGTTGGTCTTTGATGATCGGAACTGTGAGAAGAAGATCTTGAACTCGGTCTTGATGCATTGAAGGCTAGTCTCTGAAGAAGGGCTTGGGCAGTCTGTAGAGAGAGAAGAGTAGAAGAAGAGGAGTAGAGGCGCGTGAGTAGGCGGAGGTGGAGAGAGGGAGAGAAGGGAAGGTAACAGCTCGATCTTCGAAGGTTGGCAGAACAGTATGGATTGCCGAATTACGATTTCTAGATTTGCTTCATCTCAGTTCATTCCCTTTGGACAGCGAGCATCGATCCTCCCAGCCATTTCCCCTCACTTTACACGGAACTTTACGCCATGGAAAATCCATCCAGCGTGTTGAAAGGAGGACCGTACTCACTTGTTCTATGCTCTTACTCCTCTCATCCTTCTCTTCTGAACCCGAATCCAATTGAATAGAATCGACTGCTTCTTCTTTCTCTTGTCCAACTTCATGATGGAGCAGCTGCGAGTTGTGAAGATTCTCTTTCACAGCCGGATGAGTTGGTGACGTGGATGGATCCTTTTCAATCATGACATCCTTGTCCTTGCTCGACCTGGCTGTCGTTCGATTTGATTTCTTTGATTTTGAATTCCTCGTTCGACTTATCGAAGAGGCCATTGACGTCGATCTTGATGATGGATGCTTGCTTGCTGTGACTGGAGGAGTGAAAGAAAGAGAATTTGAAACTTTGGATGAATCGAGAGATTGCACTCGTGAATGTTGCAGAGAGACTGATGATGAGATTAGAGGGACAATGTTCAACCCAGGATCGATTCGAAAGTGACTGAATAGAAGTGTTGTTCTTTAGGGAAATCTCGAGCAGTGCAGTGCAGAGTTTGATCTTTTGGGGAAGACAGAAGTAGAGGGGTAAAGAGATAACAGAAGACACTTGCTCTTGAGCTCCTCCTTATTCTTGAGAGACGGATCAGGAAAGAGATATAGAAGAACTGAGGAAAAGAAGAAGACGAAGAATTCGTAGAATTTGATGTTTGGGTTCAGGGACAAGAGATTTTTGCACGCACACGTCGCGAAAATTCTGTGAAATCAAAGCCAATTCTCTTCTCGCACTCGACCCTTGTTCTCTTCTCAGAAACGAAATTGAACATCTCTCATCTCTCCTCAAGTTGAAAAGTTGACTCAGATCAAGATCAGGCAGAGAGACAGATGCGAGCGACCCTTCGAGGCTTGCTGGGATTGCTTGTATTGCTAGGAATGAACAGAGATGATAATGACAAGACATGCGTCGACTTGATAATAAATGTTGATGATCATAGTAGTTCTATCCTTCCACCATCTAAGAGGTGTCTGATCAACTTGTATCTCAAGAGATGAATCGACCCTCTGGTCAATTGGACGTCTGACGTTCTGCGAAGTGGGGAAGAGGATCAGGTCGTTGAAAAGCAAAAATCGGTAAGCCTGACCTGGATTGAGAACTAATCTCTGATCTACAATCCAGGAGGAAAATGAATCTCGCTGGATATTACTCACGCGTTAATCCTCAGACCTCCACAATCGTCTCTACACCTGATGAAGACTGGCTTCTCCAAATCTGGTACCACAGCTGTGAGGGAAAGGTAAGAGATCAAGTTAGTGTCCTGAGAGTCGGTAGTATAAGGGTCGTAGGAGCATCACTTCTTCTACGAGAACTAAACTCAATTCCTCATCTCATTCGACTCACTCATGCTGCCTCGATCTCCTCCCTGGGTAGCGTCGTCCAGACCCCTCATGGTGTCGGGTAGATTGTCCAAAACTGATCTCTGGAAGTGAGAAGTTCGAATAAAGTGATAACTGATTTGAGAGGAGAGGAAGACAAGCGATCAGTGAAAGGTTCAACCAAGTTCGAATTCATTCTTTTCTTCACTCACTTTCGAACATAGCTCTTCTCTACTTCTGACAATCGTTTCATTGCACTCGGAGTGTTGACTATATGCGAGGAAAACCTTTCGATCTGGAAGAACAAATGGATAGTGAGATGGAAAAGAAGTCAAAAGATAGATCTCGAAGAAGAATCATAGAATCAAGCTCCATCTGAACATTCTTCCACCTCGAATGAGGGACTCACTTTGTCCAGCCGACTCCTGAGATAAGCTCTCAACAGCCATTTCGCTCGCTCGACGTCGAGTTGGACGAGGGATAGCCTGAAATGTTCTTCATCCGAAGTGGAAGCGTCTGAAGCTAGCTGCTCTACAATTCCCTGTGAGAGTCGAGAAAGAAACGAATATGATACCAGTAAAGGTTTGCGGAAGTCAGCACAGGCAAGAAAGTAGGGCATTTATTGAGAAAGAAAGGATGATGTCGAGGTAGGAAATCAAGGGATTCTTCAAGCTAAAGATCGAGAGAGAATCTCTCTTTCGGCTACCCTGCACCTGTATTTTCACGCTTTGATAACTTTCGATATCTCCAGAATGATCATCTCAGAACTAGGTGACCTGAGATAGAGTCCTTATCATCTGTTCTCTATCACTTCCCAGACCATCTCCTTGATCCCAATTCCTTATCGACGTCGCGATCATTTCCACTCACCACCTGCTGATTGACCTCATCTACCACATTAGTAGTAATCTCTTCCATCCAATCCAGAATCTCTGGACTGGCTCTCTCATTTGCCCAAGCTCTTGCCAATTTGGAAATGTCAGATTCATCTTCTTGACTCATGTTAAGATTCTCATCATCAAAGTTAAGTTCAGGAATGAAATTGGGAACGTTTCCGAAACCAAAAGTATTGCTTTGATTATTTCTAGAACTAGAGCTAGAAGTTGAAGGTAGATCTAAATCCATTCCATTACTTCTACTACCACTTGGCCTTGTACTTGAATTGTTATCATTTGTTAAACCCAATCTTCTACGTCTTCTTTCTCTTCTCTGTTCACTTGATTCATCATTCATCCAACTGTCATCATCATCTTCTGCAGCTATCTCGTTGGAAGATTGATTTCTAGATTTCCTTCTTGAATTGTCACCTCTACTGATGCTCGTGTCGTTTGTTGTGTCTGCTGCTCCTCTGGCTCCCATTCGACTCGATTCACCTCGAGAGGAATTTGCCATTCTTGAAAGTTGCGATTCTGACTCATCTTCATCGGAAAGCGAATAGAAATTAGACATAGAAGTTGAGGTTGACGTGGCGTGGGTGTGCAAAGAAAATAACTTCAACTTTGACTTTGATTCTTGTCTTTCTTTCCCTTCTACTCCAACCATCCATCTTTCCTCCTTTTCGATTCGTCTTCGATTCTTCTCCTTATTTTCAATTCAAATCATTCACTCAAACAGTCTTGCTCACCAATGGCAAGTCTCCAACCAGCAACTCGTTCAGCACAAAACCCTTTCGAGTCTCTTCCAGACGAACTACTTCTCTTCATCTTCAAAGATCTCAGTCCTTTCCAGCGAGCTCTGTTATTACCAACATGCAGGAATTGGAACCAATTCATCCTTCTCAACACTCAGCTTTGGAACACTCTGACTATCCCTCAAGGTCTTTCTCTCGATCTCGTCCTCATCATTCTGAAGGAGTTCAACACAAGATCCGACTTCAAACTGAAGGAGGTCGTCATAGAAGTCTTGATCGAGTACCAGGAGGAAATGGATCTGGTTTTCGACGAGTTGAAGAAGTCTGCGGGTACTTTGAAGGTATTGCTTGTCGCTCAACATCAAAGGCTCAATCGACAAACACGCAAGTTCGCTATGCAATCCTTCCCAATGCTTGAGAGTTTGTGTACAATGGTTGATCTCGAAACGCTCCAAGATTTTACACCGTATCTGTCCGCACTTAGAAGAAAATATGACGTTCTAGTCACAACTTCTGACAAAGTCGATCTGAGATATTATCATTACCACACTGATACTCTGTTTGATATCGATGAGGAAGACCTGGAATGGTTATCCGAAGTGGTTTATCTTAGTCTAGACTCAATAGATTCAGCTATGTCACTTTACAGGGTGCTGCAAGCAACCTCGCAACTAATCGGAGTTGATCTGATTTCGACAGACTGGAGGAGAGACGAGCTACTTTGGGACGATTCGATTCTGGACCTTCCTTTAAGTCTCGAGAAACTTTATCTCGAGAATCTTAGAGAGATAACTCTTCCTTTTCGGAATTCTGCTCTTTCAGTCTTGAAACAACTGGTCAAGATAGATGGAGATCAGACCTTGATAGTGGGAACAATACATTCTTTGACCTCGTTCAAAGCCAACTCTCTCAAAGCTCTTCGCATACTCCTCTACGAAGATGAATCACACGAAATATCTGGCTCCATGGCCGAAGAGAAGATGACTCAGCGTTTGTTTCAACAGAACGCAACGGTTGAAACTCTAACTTTGGATTGCCTAGGGGTTTCAGAATGCCCTGCTGGAGGTCAACTTCAATTGAACAAGATCTTGGAAATCTTGAACAGCTCGGTGGATTTCAAGAAGGAGGAGAAGTCGGAAACTGTCGGAGAAGTTGAAAAGGATAGTTCGGGTGCCGTTGAGAATCTGATTCTTCCTCGTCTAGTCAAGCTCGTCATCGAAGATCCGGTCAAGTTGGATAGGAATCTTCTCCGCCAAGTCATCAAAGGCCGAAGTGAGAGGAATAGCAGCTTCAATTTCGAATTCATCGAGGGACCGTACGAAGATGTTGTTTCCATTGACGATTGGGAAGCCAGAGGCTTGATGTGAATACCGGAAAGGTGAGTCATTCTTCACAAGAGTGGTCCAAAAAGATGAGTGTGACTGACCTAGCGTCTTTTTATCTACTCTTATGTCAGATTACCACATACCTCCGCGAGGTCTTATCAAGAGAGACGATCCTGTCGACGTTCGTCTTTTGTCAGCCTTGTCAATCGTGTCTCTCACTTCTCACTTCTCGTATTCGTTCTGTTCTTTCCCTTCTTTGTTTCTACGAATACTTCTCATTCCTGATGATTTACCTTCCATTCACTACTAAACGAACTTTTTTAAACATCTAGCTCGAAGCAAGAAGGATCTTTTCGCTTTTGTTGTGTGATCACTCTTTCTTTCAGTTGACCACGAGTTCGAGAACACAAAAAGGCGATATCTAGTGAAAAGAAAGAAGTAGATTAAGCCCAAGTGATATACAGTACAATTATAAGGTATGAGGTGAGAGAAGACAAGAGATGTGAAGGCGGAGGCCTTATTTTTGAGCAATGAGATGAATCTATGAACAACGTTTGACGGTGACAACGTAAGCGTGAAAGAAATCGTGACCAAGCTATGTAACCTTGCAAGACACTAGGAAAGGAGGAGATGGATCTAGCATCTAAGCAAGTCCGAAACGAGGAGCATTGAGAATGATAGCCATTGGGAAACCAGCTAGAGATCCAGCGATTGGAATGGTGACGACCCAGGATAGGAAGAGAAGACCGACTCTCTGCCAGTTGACTGCCTTGAAGGTTCCATTCATGAGGCCTACGCCCACGGTAGCGCCAGTGATACACATGGAAGTTGAGACTGGCAGTTTGTATTGAGAGAAGATCAAGATGGTGATCGCAGCTCCGAGCTCCATAGAAGTTCCTCTTGAAGGAGAGTGGTAGGTGAGCTTGTTACCCATGACTCTCATGATGTTGTATCCGTAAGTGACGAAACCCATGATGAGAACGACGGCCAAGACTGCGATCTGCCAAGTAGCGACTGGAAGTTTGGATTTGGTGACATCTCCGGTGTGCCAGGCTGTGTAAATTACGGCCCAAGGAGCGACTGCGTTTCCAATATCGTTGGCACCATGAGCGAAAGAGGCGGTACAGCTGAAAACCAGAAGGATTGGAAGGGAAAGAGAGAAAAGAGTCAGTGATGAACGTGCGCGCGCGACTCGAGAAGAAAGACTTTGCTCTGTTATCGACTCGACTGGATACTCACGCAGTGATCAATTGGATGAAAGAGTAAGTGTGTTCGACCTCGTTTGGATATCTGGTAGCGTGAGCGTAAACCTTTTCCATTCTACGTCCCTCTGGAGTACCTTCGATTCCCATTTGAGCAGAGTGAATGTCGTAGTTCATTCCGTAAAGAGCAGCGCACACGATCATGGCTGGAACTCTTCTGATGGCAGTCTTGATGTTGTGAAGCTCGTAGATCATTCCTGGTCCCATTGGATTGTCGTGAAGGAATCTCATAGCCCATCCGAGAGGTCCCTTTTTGAGTCTGAGAGTGGCGTGGAACTTCTCGTCGGCTTCGGCTTGGAGTTGCTTGTTGGTCTTGACTGGACCAGCAGATCCGACCTCTTCAGCGTAAACGTTGGCTGCTAGATCCTCCTTTTCGTTCAAGCTCTCGTCAGAAGAGTCGTCACCATGTTGCACGACACTGTAGTCTGGAACCTTGGCAGCTTCAGCTTCAGAAGAGTAAGGACGAGACCAAAGAAGAGGTCCCTTGATGACTTCCCAGGCGGCTAGAGATTGATCCTTCTTGATGACCTTGCAGTGCAACCATGGGACGAAGAAGAGAGCGGATAGAAGGCAGAGACCGAATCCAGTTCCCAAAGAGACGGCGACGATAAAGGTCTTTGGCTTCTTGTCCAATCCGAGGTTTGGAGATCCCTTGTAGACGATGGAGAGAGCGCAGACGGTACCGGCGATGAGGAAGAAGAAAGGAGAAGTCCAGACAGCCCAAGGAGTTGGGTTCTTTCTCATGTGAACGACGACCTTGATGAGCATGAAGCAGATTGCACCGAAAGCAGCAGCGGCGAAGGGAGCCATGGCTAGACCAGCAAAGATAGCTCCAAGACCTTTTCCTTTGTTCCAACCCCATTGCTGAGAAAGAAGAAGAAGAAAAAGAGGGAGAGCAGACAAGTCAGTGGCGTGAAGTGAAGTCGAGAGAAGTAGTGCTGTTCATTTGAGCTACTCACGACTTTGCCAGCTCCGACGGTAGCAACTCCTACACCAGCAACAGCAGAAATCAAACTGTAGGTACTTGAGACGTGTGCGGAATGACGAGTACACCACATGACCCAAGTAGAAGCCCCAGCCACTGAAGGACAACCAGGAGAAAGATCAGAGAAGTAGAGTCAGAATCGACGTCTACGATGGAACAACGTCTACGATGCCTTCTCCCTTCTCTGTACTTCGATTTGAATACTCACAGGCACAAGTGAAAGCCAACATTTGAACTCCTGCATTTCCTTGGAAGGAATCTGGAGGGATGATTCCGTTCTTGATAGTGTCGGCAGTACGAGCTCCTACGGTCAAAGCTCCTAGTAATTCGAAGACAGTGGCACAAATCATAGCCCACTTGTAGGAGATGGATCTGGAAGAAACACTAGTAGCCCAGGCGTTTGCGACCTAGGAGAGAAGAAGAGAGAAAGGACGCATCTATAAGCGGACTGGACTTGAGATCTGGAAAGCGTGTATCAAAAGCATACTCACATCATTAGCACCATTGTTGAATGCGTCCAGCATTGCGAACAAGGTTCCGATAGCGAAGATGTAGTCATATTGAGATAGGACGGCCATCTTGAGGAGAGGAGGTTGGCGAAAGGTGAAGAGCGAGAGGGGAGGACTTGAGACTTGAGCTCGCGAGCGAGAGAGAGAGAAGGAGGTTAGGTGAGGTGATTCCAAGGAGGATGGAAAGGTTGATGAGAAGGATTGGAGTTGATCTGGTTTGGATTTTGAGATGGAGAGAGATCTTCTTCGCTGTTCGTCGATGCCTTTTCTATGCATCGAAGTCCCATTCGTGCACGTTCCCACCAAGACTTTCGAAGACGAAAACAGAAACCTTCGGGATCTTTCGACGATCTGGACCTGAAATCGGGATCTGAGTTTGACTCCAGAATTCTCAATTCCAATCAGTTTTGTCAAAATCCGACCCTGCTAAGCTTTTGAAACCTCGAAAGAGAGGAATCTTCTTTTTTCCACGCAGTAGAATCTCTGTCGACAAGAAAAATGAAAATCTTGAGCAGTCTCGACCACCATGAGGAACCCACTGCTGCGAATCTCTACAGATCTTTCAATGTATCAACGTTTCAATTCCAAATTCTAAGTGAGAAAACCAGCTGTGCACTCTGTCGAGGAGAACGTGCAAATTAGATGAGCGGATGGCTCGATGATCGATCTCGACCTCGAAGCTCTAACTCTCGAATACAGAATCTCTTTGGAAAAACAGAGCCGCAACAGAAACGTTGCAAGACTTCAAGCTTCAATTTGATCGATTCTCTAGAGCACAGAAGCTAGACAGAGGACAAACAAGGCTGAATGGGCGAGCACCACCCGCTCATTCTCAAATACTTACCAGCTTCGTTCAAAATGAGTGTTTCTAATTCAATTCCATCTTCACTGCATTGTTTTTCAAATCTTCTCTCTTTGTTTTCTCGGAATCATAACCCTTGTTCTTTCAAGCTTGCGGCTCGAAACATTTTCTGATGCCACCCACTGTGCGAGTGCGTCACTTAAGATAATGCTCATGTCAAACGGCGTTTTTCGATGTAAAGTATTTTCATTGAACGTTTTTAGAAGTCGTACAAAACAAAGTCGTAGGGAACAAGAATCTATAAAAATCTAGTAGTACAAAGAGAAAAGAAAGCGAAGAGTGTCATCGGGTCATCCGTCGTAGACGTCTATCTTAATGAAATCTGAACTTGGTCTTGGCTAAGAAGCGTAAGGCCAAATATCCAACAGTGTAGAAAGTAACTGCCAAAAGAATCAAGAAAGCCGCATTCTCTCCGATGGTGAAGCTTGATAAACCATATTGAGAAATGACAGCTTCACCAGTGGCGTAGCAACCTCCTGTTGAACCGTTTTCGCAAGTAAAGACCTGTCCTCTGAACTCATTCAAGGCAAGAGCAGCGTAAGTGTAGGCAATTGGCGAGAGCCAGTGAAGCCAGATGAACCACGGAGGGATTTGACCTGAAGAATGAAAAGAAAGTGAAAAGGAGTCAGTAGAGGTCGAAAGAATCGAAGGATACAAGTCTTCGCTCGGTGAGGTCAAATTTCGCAAATGAAGCCTCAAGGTTCAATCTAAATCTCTCTCGACAACTTGGTTAGTCAACTCACCAACTGGAAGGAGAGACGATCCGAATAGAAGGAAGATGACGTTGAGCAGTGGAGCAAGGATCGAAGCGATTTCAATGGTGGGAGAAGCGGCTCCGATCATGAAACCTAGTCCCACAGAGGTTGTACATTGAAGAAGGTTGATTCCGAACCAGATAAAGAAGCTACCAGCGTTGTTCTTCAAACCAATCATCCAGTAGATGACGAGGTAAAAGACGACTCTTTGAAGAAGCTGATTAGGAGTCTCAACCAGGACCTTTGCTAGATAGAAAGAGCTGACACGATAGAGACCACCTTTTCTTTCTCTGACCATGACTGTCTTTTGAAGCTGGAAGAGAAAGATGCGCGAGTAAGAGAAAAGAATTCACCAAAGTCAGTGACCACTAGAACCGACTGACGAAGCAAACACTTCCAAGAAGAGAATCGAGAACTTACTGGGAAGACGTTGACAATTGGGAATAGGACGGCGAAGGAGGCATTGACTGGGATGATGAATAATGCACCGATTCTCGAGAGAACACCGCCTTGAGTATGATCCAAACGGAAGAAGGCGAATCCGATGATGATGAGAAGAGCAACTGAAGAATGCGAAGGAGATCAGAAGAGTATGAGAGAAAGATAGAGAGAACGAAAAGCAATGAGAAGAGGGAGAAAAAAAGAAAAAGAGAAGTCAGAGATGGTGTCCAAACGCAAGCAGCGATGCGTCGTCAACAAGGGAAGGCTCGAAAGAAAGAACTCACTAGTTTGACCGAGAGAACCATAGATAATGGCTGGATCTCTCATGATTTGTTTGAAGTTACGACCAGTCAAGACCTTCAATTCCATCAACCAAGGAGTCGCCCAACCTTTCGCTCCTTCCATCTGACTATCGTTCATTTCATCTTTTCTCTTCTCTTCCAACTCATCCTTTGCACTACGATTCCCATTTCCGACTTCAACTTCTTCTGACTTCTTGGATTCGATAGAGCTCTTTCGACCTTCTTCGTGTTTCTTCCAAGAAGATAGTAGATGTAGGACCCTATCTTCAGCCTCTCGAGTTTTCTCGAAGGCTTCAGCGATAGTAATGTAGTAATCGGCTGGATTCTGACCTTCTGGCACTTCAAAACCTATAGAAGAGAAGTAATCGATCATTTGTTGACCTGGAGGTCCGGAATAGAAGACTGCTCCCCTAGTCAATAGAACGACCGAAGTAAAGAGGTTCAAGACTTTCCAAGAAGGCTGATGGATGGTCGAAAGACAGGCCAAATTACGCTTCTTTGCGACTTCTTGGAGATTGTCCATGACGTTGTATGCTGCGAAAGAGTCTAGACCGGAAGTTGGTTCGTCGAGCAAGAGACAAGAGACGTTGGAGACGAGTTCCTAGAATGTGAGATTGAGTTGAATTGAGTTGAATTGAGTTGAATTATTTGTGTAATGTGAGGTTGAATTGAATTGAATACGATTATTTGTATAATGTGAGATTGAAGAGACGAGAGAGTGGCGAGAGATTGAAGAGCACGGTCAGACTCGACTCTTCAAGCCAACGTAACAACAGAGAACAACAAGAATTTGAACTTCGAAACTCACCTGTCCACAACTGGTTCTCTTTCTCTCTCCACCTGAAATCCCTCTAGTCCTTGGGTCTCCAATCTTGCTGTCTCTGCATTTTTCTAATCTCAACATGTCCATGACCTCTTGAACTCTTTCGGCTTTCTGAGCAGCATTGAATTGGTTATGGGGAAGGCGAAGTTGAGCAGCGTAGTCGAGAGTCTCTTGAACAGTTAAGTTACCGTACATGACATCATCTTGTTCGACGTATCCAATCTGAAGTCGTTAAGTAAAAGAAGAGAGAGAGAAGAAACGGTTGAAAAAGAGAGTCAGATGAATACTTCTTTACTCAGGAGACCTTGCTAGGTGAGGATACTTTGACTTCTTCGCTCGGAAGACCTTGCTATACGATAACCATTCGAACAAGAACAAAAGGCATTGGAGACACAACTCACCGTACGTTTCCAATTTCTTGGATCTCTTGGTTTCGAATCGAAGAGGACTTTTCCTTGAAGGGTACCAGTCGAGTCCAATCTAGCACTCAAAATGTTGAGAAGAGCTAGAAAAAGAAAGAAAAGAATAAAAAAAGGAAAGCAGAACTCGAGGTGTCAGCAAAAAAATCTCAAGGAGTCGTCAAAGTCGGTCGAGAGAAGACGTCTTTCGAACTCCTCGATTCTCTTCTGCATCGAGTCGACTCTATCTTTGCAAGATACTCACTCGTCTTTCCAGCACCACTTGCTCCTAGGATTCCGACCATTTCACCTCTTTTGACTCCACCACTGATACCGTCCAAGATTCTTCGATCGCCAACCTTTGGTCCGTTCTTAGAAGTTGGATTGGCAGGACGAATCACGTCAGAGCTTTTCTCTGAATCTTCTTGTTTTTCCAGATCTTCCATTTGATTTCCATTCTTCAATGCTTCTTTGCGTTTTGCTTTTGGAAGAGGAATGTCGTAGACGATGTCGTGCCATGTGAGACCATCAGAAGTCATGTTTGCTGCAGGTGGAGGAGGTAGGTTGTTCTTGTTTGTTTGGGATGGAAAGGTATGGAGGTTGTTCGATTGAAGGTTTCGAATCTTGTTATGAAGTGTGAGGAGAAAGAGAAAAGAAAAAGAAGAGAAGAGCAGAAATCGTCGATTTAAATACTCGAAAGGCAGAAGAGGACTTTTCGTAAGCAAATCCTGGGCCTGCCTTGAGAAGCTCGCCCGAGCTTGCCCGTAGAGCTGCGCGAACCATCGATCGAGCTCTCGAGAATCAAGAAATACTTAGTTATCAAAAGAAATTATGCAAGAACGGACGAGAGAAAAGAAAGCATGCAGAGACGCAGCTTTGCATGGAGAGAGCTTTCTCTGTCGTCGGCCAGCTTCTTAGACGACTCTCGATCTTCACTCGCTTTTCTCATGCTGGCAGTTCCATAGGAAAAGTTTTTTTTTAGTAATGAGAAGAAAAGACAGTAATGTATTGAAAAAGGTAAGGTAGAGAAATGTCCATAACTTTAAGATATCAAGAATCCAATCTGCGATTGTTGAAGACCTTTGTATTATTTAGAAGGGGCATGAAAGGATGTTTGGATTGAAAAGGAACGATGAACGATGAGCTATGAATTATGAACAAAGTATTTAAGCAACGGTAGCCTGTGATGAGAAGATAGACAGAAGAAGGAGAAGAAGAAGAAAGAGTCAGAACGTTGTTTCGACGAGAGAGAACGACGGCGAAGGAGCGCTTCGATGTACTCACTCTGGCAACACAGTTTGAGGATTTACCAGCGGTTTGAGCAGCTGGAGTTGGGTTTTGACCTTGGTACCAAGTGGAACCGTGGTAGACACCTGCAAGAAAGAGCAATCGAAAAGAGAAGAGCGAGAGGTGTCAGCGACACGAACCAAAGAATGATCAATCTCGTTCTCTTAACTCACCTGGCCATTCTCCCTCAGTACCGTCACATTGTTCGAATCCGTGATCGTAGTTGGCTGGTTCCTGTGTAACAGAAAGAGAGAAGCGAAGGTCAGTCGAAAGGTCGTCGAAGAGATAGCCTCATTCTGACAACTCTCCCGTCGAAACTTACGTTCCACATGCATCCCATGACATCGTAAATGTGTGGACACCATTCCTTAGCATTTGGACCTCTGGAAGTACATCCTCTGATACAGAATTCATTGTAGGACATGAAATTTTGCCATTCTTTGATCTGCTCGTATTTGCCACTCCATGCTTTCGATTCCGGATAGAACAGAGTCAAAAGAGAGATATTTGAAGAGATAAACAAAGAGAGTCAACATCCAAGCAGATGCAAGCAACAACAGAGGTCATCAGCGTGTCACCGTAGACATTGACTCACCATTCGAGAAGACGAGACCTCCGACTGGGTTACCAGCACCAGTAGCACCATGAGGATCCAATTCACCTCCTTCATCACCTGGAGTGATGTTGAGGTTCTTCAAGTGACCTTTACCAGTGACTTGAACGTAAGAAGGAGTCTTCAAGAAGTGAGCTCCAGTCAAGGTACCAGCTGGAATCAATCTAGTTCCATGACCAGACTTGGTACAGTAAGAGATGGTTCTAGCTTCAGAGTTACCAATGGTGTCAACCTTGTGTGGAGCCCAGACTGAGAAGAGAGTAGAGAAAGGGGATGTTTGTTAGAAAGACGGGATGGGGTCGATTGGGTGATGATGTAATGGCAAGCCAGTCGAATGGAATTGAGAACCGGATCAAGATACTCACGACAGAAATCATCGATAGAGTTGATGAAGACTGTTTAAAAGGAAAGGATGAGGATGAGAGATGATGATGGGAGATGGAGGAAGGGGGTTGCCTTGTTAGAGCGAAGAGTGCAGGACTTTCACTAGCACCAGACACCTCCTAGCATCGACGTCTTGAATTGAAGTACTGACCATTTTGACAGTGTCCCTTGGTACTATTTAACAGAATCGATAGAATGAATCACCAGAAGCAAAAGGGGAGAAGGAAGATGAGCATGAACGTTTCCCACATTTTTGTCCTACCCTTTGGTGGATCAATCAAAAATAGCAATCCGACTATCCACCCATCTCTGTCCAACATTGTCTCTCCTTTCCCTCTTTATCGCATGAATGAACTCACGTAGAAGCACCTGCATATAGATAGCAAAGAAGGAGAGAGAGTAGGAGTGAATACGACGAGTGCCGTTATTTGGATCTCCTACCACCAAACAAAGCAGTTGGGGTCGTACAAACAAACTCACCGTAACGTTTGACACAGTCATTGTAACCGAATTGACCGTGAGCAGCGTCAGTCTTTGCTGGCAAGTTGTTTGGGTCGTAATCGGCCTTGACTAGAAGTGGGAGAGCTGAGAGAGCAACTGAAAGGATCGAGAGGAACTTGACCATGCTGATGAGGGAGCGAGCAAGTGCGGGGAAGCAAAGAATAAAGAGGGTGCAGATGGATGAGAAGAGTGTGTAAGAGAAATGTAAGAGATGATTGAGGATTAGTATCTGAGAATGAAGCAATGTTTGAAGTATAGGAGAAGGAGGCAAGTCGACAGGGGGGTCCTTGCTGCTGGGAGCGAGGAGAGACAGAGGAGATGAAAACGTACTTGGATGTTTGGTTTGAGTTTGAGAGACGTTAAAAGTTAAAAGAATGTAAGTTGTAATTTGAAGCCTTGAAGGTCTTGAAAATGGGAAATGGGAATGGGGAAAAGGAAAAGGGTGATGGAAGAGAGAAGAGAGGGAGAGGAATCTGAAGCTTGAAGTCGGCGGCAAACTGATAGGTTAGAATTGCTCTGCAAAGGCCCCTATCTTTCGACTTCCCTTTCCTTCCCTCGAACAAGAAAGCGCACAGTAGAGAGAAAGCTAAGCAATTATGTGCATTTGTGAAGAATTGAAAGATCGCTACAGAGGTATGTAGAGCTCTTCATCGAGGAGAACTCGAGCTCAATTGCCTTTCGGACTTCTCTCTCACCGCAGGAGAGGCGGACGGCTTCAAAGAAAACCAGATTTTCACAACCTGGAAAGAGAAGATTGGTAGTAGAGGTGACATGGAATGAAAAGATCAAAAAACATGACTGGGAGAGGTAAAAAGAAAATCGGCGCGGTGAGGGTGTGTGTGTGACGGAGATGAAAGATCTCAAGTGAACGGAAGACAGCAATTGAGGGGACAAAAGCAGTAGAAGAAGAGACTTTGATTCTTCTCTAGGGTATATAGTTATTATTTACGGCTCTTCCTTAGATCGACCATAGCATCCGAGTCTCCTTGGTTGAAATCATGGCTTGAAGAAGAACCAGTAGAAGTTGATGAAGGCCGACCGATTCTTCACGTCTTTCCTTTCGTATTCAACGTTTCGGACCTTCTACTTTCGATCTAGAATTGGAAGGAGAAGTAGTTGTGGAAGTAGAGGTGGAAGGTCTGTCGAGTCTTTCTACTTCTTCTCTCGCCTGTTTGGATTGGGAGGAATAGGTAGAAGTGACTGGACGAGAAGCTGGATTAGAAGTGACTGGACGAGAGGCAGGGTTCTGAGGATTTGAAGTAGTTGATTTCGATCTAGGACTAGAACGTGGTTGAGGTTGTGATTGTGATTGAGATTGGGATTGGGATTGCAGAGCTGGAATCTTGTTCTTTCTAGGATCTTTCAATTCCGGACCTTTTCTCTTTTTCAAAAGTCCACCATTCTTACCCCATAAACTGTGAGATGCAAGATCAAAAAACAAAAGAGAAACCCAAAAAGTCAGCTTCAAAACGATCTAGGAAACAAAAGAGAGAATCTCAAGGGGAAGGAAGACTTTTCGAAGTTCAAAAACACTCACGGTCGATAAGATTTCTCAGTCCCATGTCTTTTAGGTTTCTGACTAGCGATACCAATCGAAGAACTCTCTTGATCTTTAGAACTCGAAGCTGGTCCAGAATTCTCTCTAGTCATTCTTCTAACTTCATCTTCTTCTTCTTCCTCGTCATCTTCTTCTTCTTTGACTATGAAAGCGTCATCTTGAGAACCATGAGTGACCACTCTGGTGAGACCTGACCTAGTTTTAAATGAGAAATCTTGACTACTTGAAGGTGCTAATATTTCACCTTTGGAAGTCAAATC
>JASXTE010000780.1:0-20883 GCA_030280995.1 Hemileia vastatrix | reverse complement strand
CGAATCTCAAATCTCTCTCTCCTCTCCTACCCGACCTCTTCCTCCCGAATTTCTCATCTACCATGTCCCGAAACTCACGAGGTGGATCTCGACGTGGCAAGGGTGACCTTGGTATGGGTTGATTCTACCATGGGCACGGTAAGTTCTACGGTGAGTCTTTGGGGCTTGGTTGACTACAATGTTGTGGATGTATAGCTCTTCAGTGTCGAGTTGCTTGGCTTCAGCGTTGGCTTCGGCGTTCTTGAGGAGGTTGAGGAGGAACTTGGCGGACTTGACTGGCCAACGACCTATGAGAGACAAAAGAGATGGACAAGGAGAAAGTGTCAGAAGGTCAGATCTGAGTTTCGCGAAGAGGAAAACACTGGAAGAGCTGCTCTCAGGTTCAAGTTCGAATTCGATGAATTGATAGAAAGATTTGCTAGGATCTTGAAGGGCATACATTGAAGCATACATTGAAGTTTCTTCCAGAGTTGCTGATCCTTCCTTCGAATGTCTGCAGCCCTCAACTCCAAGACCAGTTCTGGGCCATCAAATTGAAGGCTACTAGTTGTATTCTCTGATTCTTGAAACCGATATTGACATTTGAAAGGTATAGAAGTTGTTTTGCTGCCTCTCTGAGGTTTGAAGATTTGACTGTTGGTGCCCTCTGCCAGTCGAGGTTGAACTACCGATCCGTCGAACATCTCCTCCAGATCTCTGGGATTTCTAGTTCAAGGTTCAATTCAATTTGTTCTCCATCACCTTGACGCCGTCTCCTCCAACTCTCTCTAATCCTGCCTTTCCTTCCTCCCTGTCTTAGATGCTCACCTTGGGTAGTCTTGAATTCCGAGGCTTGTTGAGTTCTACCAACCCCACCGTTGAATCTTCTGAAAGGGATACATTGCTTGTGTTCCTGAACGTTTGCAAGGTAAGCGTAAGCCTTTGAGAGCTTCATTCCAGAGACGGCAGCAGCAGTCTCACGAGTGTTCTTGAAGTGCACTCTGAGGTAGGCACCACGAGACTTTGATGACTTCTCTAGAAGAGCTGGGTTATCGTAAGCGTAACGGACCTGATCATTGACAATCAAGTGAGCAAGGGGAGAGGGGGAATAGTGTTAGAAAGACTTGGGATTGGGAAGTTTGGCATGCTTACTGTTCATCCTTCCACCCCATCTTCAATCTCGAATCTCTCCGCTCATTCTCCCTGATTCCCATCGAATTTGATCTCTTCTTTCATGAAATGAGTCGATTGAAGATGATGCATGACATCTCGACTGAAGTGGATTGATGGATTCGAGATGATTTGCTGGATTGAAGATTTTCTTCCTGCGAATCTTGCTCTCTCTCTCTGAGATTCTTGACGGCTTCTCTCTCTTGAACTTGCTTGGTTTCTAGTTAATCTTGATGACTGCTAGAGACTGAGGCTATCACTTGCATAGACTTACCATTGTGTTGATGTCTTGATGATTGGTGGTGAGAGTGAGAATTTTGGTCCGAAGGTTTCCATCTCCATGCTCCTCTCGCTCTCTGAAACTTCACACTCTTCCTTCGAGACGCTGCCCTTTCTCAAACTCCAGAATTTGAGTTGTAGTACATTCAAAGATTCTCATTTATTTTCCCTCTGCATCAAGAGGTAGAAAAATCAGAGAATAGACAAACAACGGGGATTTCCATGTTGCAAGCTCGTTTGTGAGTCACTTCCCTCGAAAAGGGTGCCCCTTGACATTCATTAGCTAGTCAGAATAAAGTAACAAAGATCTCGGTAAGCATTTAAGTGGAGATGGGTGGTTTGTTGAGAAAGTAGACTGCTGCGGCCCGAAGGCTGAGGAGACAGACGAGCGCGCGAGAGAGAGGCAAGAGAGAAGAAATTCAAGACAAAATAGTTCGAAACAACCACATTTAACCTCGCCTATCAACAAAGAGGTGTTGATGAAGCGAAGTAGCAGATTGTGCCTGCTGGAGAGCTGGGACGTCAACAGAAGGATGCTTCCAGAGTCTATGAGGACTCATAAACATGAAAAAATTTCGAGTTGATTCTGAAGGAACAAAAAGGTAAGGGTTACGGAGATGATCAGACTTCGAGTATAGAAAAATTTGAGCGACGACGACGACGAGTAGTCGTGAACACGGCATCTCGAGTCTTGAGGATCCCGTTCATTCCTTTTCCAAGCCCTCTGTACAGAAAATTGAGACGCAAAACTGATTGCTGATCTCTAGAGATTAAAATCAAAAGAAAAACGAGCTCAGATTAAGGCGAGGCGACGACGAAAAGGAGGCGAAAGAGCCAGCCTTCACAGAGAAGCAAGAAGTTCTACCATAACGCTGATAAGTTGAGAAGTAGAATTCTTGAGAATTAGAACGCAGTGAGTGAGGCACACAATTCAAAGATCGTGAGTGAGGTGTTCGTCGAAGAAAGTTCGGAGATCGCAGCCGTGAGCCGATGTCTTCATCGATTTTGATCAACTCTTCTTCTTCCTCTGCTCCCTCAACCATGGCAGCTCTACCAATTCTGAAGAGACCAGATCCAAGTCGACTGGAGAATCGGCTGTTCATCGACAATCAAGTAAGTCGAAAGAGAGACGTTCTAGCCAATCCTCCGTTCTGACTCATCCTGTTCTCCTCTTCTTTCTTCCAGTTCGTAGAGGCTACCAGCTCCACCTCGATTCAACTTCATGATCCATCAACAGAAGAACCAACCATATCATTTCTCTCAGCTTCACAATCGGATATAGATCGAGCGGTGACATCAAGTTTGAATGCTTTCAAAAACTGGTCAAAGACTTCTCCATCACATCGATCGCTCTTACTTCGGAAACTAGCAGACTTGGTCAGAGAGAACGCAGAAGAACTGTCGAGTGCTGAAAGCATATGCATGGGAAAACCAGCGAACATCTCTTCTTCTTTGGCAGCTGCAGCTGGGATAGATCATTATGCTGGTTTGGCTTCCACTTTGGAAGGAAAGACCGACGTTGCCACTGATGGTGTCTTCAAGCTCTCGATCAAGCAGCCTTATGGAGTCGTGGCTGCTATAGTTCCTTGGTGAGTGGAAGTCTCAACAGGAGAGGTCCTTCATGACTAGCCCTCTAGCTTCAAAGCTCGACGAAGTCGCAGAGGCATTTTGCATCCAAGCCTCTCTACTGACTTGCTTACATCTTGTTCATCATTCCATCCCGGTCGAAATAGGAATTCTCCGCTCCTGTTGACTGTCAACAAAGTGAGTCCCTGGTTCAGCTACGAATTCTCTCTGCTGTCTCGAATCTCCATCTTTCTGGATTCTGACTCGCCTCTACACTTTCGGCTTCGTCTCTCTTCAGCTCATACCTGCTCTACTGGCTGGAAACACAGTCATCATCAAGACCTCTGAACGTTCTCCATTGTGTTTGTTAGCTCTAGCTAAGCTTTGCGTGAAAGCAGGTGAGCATCTTTGCATTAGATTTTGCAAGGCCATGTAACTGACAATTCATCTTGTTCTTCCAAACAGGACTGGGACCTGGAGTCGTCAACGTTTTGAACGGTGGTGGAGACGTTGGAAACATGCTAGCACTCCATCCTCTGATCAGAAAGATTAGTCTTACAGGATCGATCCCCAGTGGAAGATCAGTGGTCAAGGCATCTGCTTCTTCGAATCTCAAAAGCGTTGGATTGGAGTTAGGAGGCAAGTCCCCATCGATAGTCTTCTCAGATGCGGATTTATCTCTAGCTTTGAAGAGTATAGAAGTATCTGCCGTTTACAATCTTGCTCAAGTCTGCATGTCAACGACTAGATTATTGATCCAAGAGGAAATCGCAGAAGAATTCACACGGAGATTCATAGAGAGTTATACAAGTAAAGTCCCATCTGGATCTTTCGAGAAAAGTTGTATAATGGGTCCGTTGGTCGATAAAAGAGCTTTGAAGAGTGTAGAGGGTTTCATTGAGTCTGCAAGATCTGATGGCGGTAAGATTTACGACTTGAGGAACTCAGGTCCAAATGGAGGGAAACGATTAGAAGTAGAGGATATCCCAAGCCAAGGTTACTTTATCAGACCGACGGTAATTACAGGTCTCGGAAGGAATTCAAGGTGTGTCAAGGAAGAGATATTCGGACCAGTGGTGGTCATCTTGACTTTCAAAGATGAAGAAGAAGCGATAGAACTGGCAAATGACAGTGAATATGGTCTCTACGGGTCTGTGTTCACCCAGAATGGTGCTAGAGCTTTGAGAGTCGCAAAAGCTTTGGAAGTTGGAAGTGTTGGGATCAATAAGACTTCGCCTGCCATTTCGTTAGATCAATCTGTGAGTGCTTCCTTTCTCTGCTCGTCTCCGCGAGGCAATCGGAAATTTCGCTTATTCCGATCTTTCACAGCTTCTGTCTAATTTTCCTCTTCTCTTCTTCTTCTTTTCATCAAGTTCGGAGGCTGGAAGCAATCTGGATGGGGAAAGGAGATGGGAAACGATGCCTTGGAAGAGTTCTTGCAGACGAAATCCATAGACTATGTTTTGTAATTTCGCATTGTTTGGCTCCTGTAATGCGCTGTTCCACTGGATTATCTTCTTTGAATCTCAAATCCGCTTCGGTTCAGACCTGGGAAACCAACACAAGAGAAAGGCAGTCGCAACAGAAGCAGTGAAGAAGCACAAAAGATGAAGCAGTGTTTTGATACATGACGACTCGATGACAATTAATGGGTTTCATCAATCTTTTCAGGATAAAGTTTTCCTGGATTGAATCTACAGAAAGAGAAATAGAGAAAGAGAAAGGTTAGCTTCAGAATTCAAGAGGACTAGAATCGAAAGTCACATTCACTCACAAGTTCAAAGGGTCGATTTGCAATTTCAAAGCTTTCAAAAGTCTCAGAGTTCCATCTCCCAATTCAGCCTTCATGTGTTGTTTCTTACCATTCCCAATAGAATGTTCTCCAGTACAAGTTCCACCCATTTCGATCGCTTTCTCCGCCAATTTCTGAACGGAAACCTTTGCCTTTTCAATATCTTTCTCGTCGTTCAATCCTAAGAAACAATGAACGTTTCCATCTCCACTATGACTGACTATTGAAGTTTTCAATCCCGATCCCTGGATTTCGTCTTGAGCGAATTTGATGAAAGTTGGTAGAGAAGATAAGGGAACACATGAGTCGGTCGTCCAAACTCTACCTGATTCGACCTGAACGAGAAGGAAAAAGAGGGGAAAAGTCAAAGAGGCGAATTCAACAAATGAAATTACACCGAATGCTCTATTTTCTTCTTTTCATCAATGAAGTCTAGCTTACCATTCCTTTTGCTGACCAAAGAGCGTTCTTTCTAGCATTCCATAACTCTTCCATCTCCTTTTCACTCTTTGCAAATTCCAATTTCTTCGACCCATGTTTCTTGACGATTTTATTGATAGTCTTAGCAGCGTCATCCATTGCGATTTCACTTCCAGAAAGTTTGATGAATAAAGAATCTTTTTCTTCATATTTCTTAGTAGAGATTCCAGCTTCGTTTGTAGCTTTCAACATGTTCGAATCTAGTAATTCAATGCATTGAAGTGGAGCTCCTGCCATGACGATGTCATGAACTGCGGAGCATGCATCAGACACTGAAGGGAAAGAGCAGTATCCAACAGAGATCGGAAGTTTGGGATAGAGTCGAATAGTTGCTGTCGTTGGGTGGGAGTCGAAGGAAAGAAAAGGTCAGTGGAGAATGGGAAAAGGGAAGACTCTCTCTACAGATGAGGAAATGAACACACCTTCTACTATCACTCCCAAGGTTCCTTCTGCACCAGTGAAAAGTGAGGTCAAATCTGGACCAGCAGAAGATTTTCTAGCCCTAGATCTAGTCTTGATGATCTCTCCCGAAGGAAGTACGGCAGTGAGATTAAGAATGACGCCATTCCTGGCAGTCCCATACCTGATATTTAGCGAAAAATAGAAAGCGAAGAGATTGTTGGAAATGACAATCTCAGAATCAAGCAAAGATAAGTTCGAAATCAAGAGACGAAAGGCTCACCTTACTGCGTTTGTGCCCGAACAGCCTGTCGAGATCATTCCACCAACAGTAGCCGCAGGACCTGGATCCAAAGGAAAGAATAAATCATGTCCTTGTTCTTCTAACCAAGCATTGATGTCTTCCCAACGACAACCAGCTCCCACGACCATGTCTCCATCTGCAGCATGAAGTTCTTTGATCTCATTCATATTGGAAACATCGAGAGAGATTCCACCATACGGACATGTGAAATGAGACTCTAATGAAGTTCCACCAGAGAAAGGTACTAGCGGCATCTTGTACTTGTTGGAGATCTGACGAAAAGGAGAAGAGAAGAGAGAGAAGAAAAAACTTCGTTCAGTCAAGGACTCTTCTCTCTGACATTCTTCTTTTGAAAGCATTCTGAGACAAGCATGCTTCAATCACCTGAGTGAGAAGATCATATGTAAGAGAAGAAGATGAAGAGAGAAGGATCAGTCAACGCCCCTCGTACGTCTATGATCGATTCTTTTCACTCACCTGGACGATTTTGACTACGTCTTCCACAGACCTAGCAAAGACTACGCAATGAGGTTTCTTGGTATCTGCATCATGACCAATCTCATCATAACCATGTCGGTTGAGTTCGAGTTCATCTTCGTCGGTAACGTAATCGTCATATTCATCTCCAGGATCTCCCGAGGAAGTAGCACTGAAATAGCCTTTGATCTCAGCTATGGCTCTATTAAAATCCTTTTCCGAACCATATTGATGTGGTAGATTCTGTGGAGAGAGATCTCTTGTATAAGAATAACGAGAATCGATGGATGAGGATGAGATTGGAAGAAAAGGTTTTGAAGATGAAGAAGGTAAATCTTGACGAGAAGAGATTGCGTAGAGATAACCTGCTCCTCCAGCCAGAGTGGAGAGGAGAGCCAAGATGGCGAAATTGCTTGATTTGGAAGGAGTGGAAGTTGATGAGGTTGAGTAAGTTCGAGAGATGTTTGATGTCTTTAAGAATTGAGAGGGTTTGCTCATCGAAGAGAATCTTGAGGCTGTTCTCAAGCCTGGAAATCGAGACGGATTCATTGTTGAGTATGTGCGACGTTTCCAATCGCCCTGTTTTGATTGATTTCAGAGTAGTGAGATGGTTGGAAAGAAACAAGAAAGAAGAAGAATGGAAATGAAGGCAAAGGCCAGCTAGGCCAGACGCCGAAACGCCGATGCTTCTTTCTGCACACAGAAAGATCTGATTCTTTCACCTTTCCTTCCATCAACTTCAACTTTCGAAATGGCTACAGTTCGCTCACAGTTCTATTCCATCAACGTTGATCGGAGTCTGCGACCGTCAACTTCAACGAATGGCAATCACTCATCCAAATCCGACAAACTCGTAGCTCTAAAATGTTGGTATCAAATCAAACCGCATTCCATCCCAATCTCCAGTCTCTTGTCTCTGTTCAATCTCAAGAAATCTACTCTAATCATGACAATCGTATCTCTTCTCATGTCGTCCTTCGCTGATCGCAACGTTTATTCCTCTCCCTTTTCCCATCTTTCCCCTTTCGTCCTGCTAACTTTCTCGCAGATTCGCAGAAACCTGATCCTTCCTCCTCTGCCCTTCCAGCTTCTCTGTATGCATCCAATACTTCTACAAAAGATCCAACCTGGACTCTGGAGTATGGATCCACCAAGGATAGGAGTCAAGGTGGTAACAGTTCGAGATCGCAAACGTTCACTGGAACTCAAGAATCGAAAGCACTCGATCTCGTCTTGGTCTGGGACAATACCAAGAAGGTGAGAAGACATCCGATCAAAAACTTTTGATCAAGTTCTCTACCGATCTTGAAAATGAGAGACCACTTTCTTTACCACCGTTTTCTAATCCTGCTTTCCACTTTCGTCTCGCAGGCCTACGTTCTGACAACTATTGATTCTACCATCTCCTTAGAACCTTCTTCAAACAATGTCAAGGATGGAATGAAAGCAACGGAAAAAGTCGAAAAGAGTTCAAAGTCACAAGAATCAACCCCTTCGAAAGCTCAAAGAACACCTTCAACATCCACTCCCAAGACTTCCCTTCCCAAAGAGAAGCCGATCGCTCCCTTACCCAGATCAAGTCTCTCTTCTTCCAGGTCCAATACAGTTCAGCTTCAGAGTTCCGGTTCTGAAGTATCCAAAAGCGGACAAAGGAGTAGTGTTGGTAGGAACAAAGACTTGGATTACGAAGTGGAAGAATTCGCTCCCTCCAGATCTCTCTCTACGAGTCTTTCATCTACACCTTCAGGATCTGTTTCTAGATCCAATTCGAAATCCAAACTTAGAGAAGAGGATGAAGGATTTGATAAAGAAGACAGAGAAGTTCAAAATGAAGACATTGGAATGGAAATAGTCAAATCATCGAACAAGAAGAAAGAATCAGATGAAATGGATCTAGACGTTGAAGAATTCGAACCTAGAAGAGGTAGAACACTATCCAGAGGTGGTAATGGAGGAGTCAAAGAATTAGAACCTCAAATTCAAATCAATCTCGAAAACGATGAGAAGTCTAAAGGTTCCCCAAATCAAAACCAATCTTCAAATTCTGTTCATTCTTTGGATACCTCTTCTGTCGCTCTACGGTTAAGAGACAAACAGAAAGCAAGATTGAATCTGACAGGAGCTGGAATTTCATCTAGTAACAGTTCATTAGAGAGACCTCAAAATCCAGCTTTGACTCCTTCTGCTTCCCCTGCACCTCAAGCTTTGACACCTCTTTTACCTCGTGGTGAATTGAATCGATCATCTAATTTGGATTCGGATTCTGAAATGCATCCAGATGACGAGGAGAAGAGAGGAGAAGGTTTTGGACTTGGTTTAGGATTGGAGTTGGAGATGGAAAGAAGAGATTCCAAAGGGAAAACCAAGGCGAAAGAAATTGAAACCTCTGAGGATTCATCGATGATTGATTCGAATCAAAATCCTTCTTCAGTCAAGATTGAAATCGCACAAACTCCACCAGTCTTATCTTCAACCACTCCAATTCCTTCATTACCCAGTACTCCAACTCCAATCAATCATCATTCAACCTCTAGAGGAAATTCAACTTCTTTATCAAGGTCTACTTCTTTAGTCAGGAATTCTTCTTCTCATGCAGCTGCTGAATGGCAACCTAATTCGAATAATCAAACTTCTTATTATGAAGAAGATGATGGTTTCGATGATGGTAGTGGATCTGAAAGTGGATCAGAAGATGAAGATGATGAGGAAGAAGAAGAAGATGAAAGCGAAAATGAGAATGAGAATCAAGAAAATTATGAAGGCTTACAACCACTTGAAGATGGAGGAGATGGAGGAGGGTTTGGAGATGGAGATTTGGACGAAGATGATTTGTTGGAAGATTTCGCTGCTGAATTGGAAGATAGTTTGATGAATCAATCGGAAGAAATACCTCAAGAAGTTCAAGTAAAGAAGGGTAAACCAAGAGGTAGACCTAAAGGTAGTAAAGGGAAAAAGTGAACCTTTGAATGGGATTCCAGAGACGATGTATCAATAGATAGAGCGAATCCTCTTTGTTTGATATACTCGTTGGCTGGCTTTAGCTCGGTTTGCTGAAGCATGGTCTGAGTATCCCTTTCTTTGGCATTGGAACTATATATACAAACTCATTTATACAAGACACTGAATGACCGAACGAAGCACGAAGAGAACCGGGACCGAGAGAGAAAGAGAGAGAGAGAATCTTCACAGAGTTCAAGCGTGAGGGGTTAGATGAGCCCCTAAAATCACAGAGATAGCCGCTATGATGAGAGCACCGGAGATAAGAGCCACCAAAGAGACTTTATGAGATGGAATGACGGAAGAAGATAGGAGACTTGGAATGAGACTTCGTGTAGACGATGAAATGCGAGCAGGCGTTTCCGAAACTCACCTTCAACTCTACTAGGAGGGTAGAAACCTCTCATCAGAACGCTTTGGACCTTGTAAAATCGGAAAGTACCTGTTGAAAGAGTGAAGAAGCGTTTCGAGAAAGGCATATAGCGAAGTTCGGGGTTGTGATCAGAAAGAAGTTAGAGATATCTTTTCTGAACCAGGAGGTTAAAATCGACTCGCCTAATAGTAGAACTATGATACCCAAGGCTATGAATGCACCACCGATCGGCTTACCACTGTTCAAGAAGAAACATCAAGAGAGGTGCCAAAAAGAAACAATTTCACCAATGTCAGTTTCGTTTTCTGTCGAACTTGTTAATCAGGTTCACCTCTCTCTTTTCGGAATGGTCATGACGATTTGGACTCACAGTCTCTCAATACTTTGAAGTCTTCTGTTAACTGGAGAATCCAAAGCCAAGAACTGAGATAGTAGAGAGTTGGGACCACTGTTGGGATCGTCTTGTTCTGGATCGTCATCCAAGAGTTCAGGGATCTTGAACAATTGAGCAATAGCACTGGGAACAGGTTTTGGGAGGAGAAGATAAAGAAGAAATAAAGTCAGGATCCATTCTCCAATCATCAGGAAACGTTTAGAAAGAATGAGTCTCGTGTTCGAGATTGTGACTGACACTCCTAAGGAAACACAGGATAGACTGGTCCTCAACCAAGCTAGGAAGGTCCTTTCTGATGCTAGATGATCTCTGGCGACAGATCCCTGTAGGAAAAGAGATGGAAGGCGAGAAAGATGGAATTAGGGACGAGAAGAGATAAGTCGTCATGGACAAGAGAATGAGCGAGCTCTGGATGTTTGACTGTGACTTACCTTGTTCTCCAACTCTGGAGCCAGAGTGGACATTGTTTGAACTATTCCCTGATCGGAATCTAATCGAATAGAAACTGGACTCTTGATCGAGGTTGTGGTAGAAAGTCGAAGGCGAAGATCTCGAGAGCCCCTTTACTCTCTCACACAGACGGTCATCTCAATAAGATTGTCAAGTGACGTCGAACCGAATCAAATCAGCCACATTGAACGGAAAGCGAAAGGACCAAGTCAGACTATCAGGAGAAATCTTCAATTTGAGTCGGTTTGCAGTCAAAGATGGCTTCAAGAGGATTTCCTTATCTGGCAGTGGCCAATCTCAAATACAAGAGCCCTCATAAACAGGTTAGTAGACTCGGGATTCACACTTTCCCGATTGAGGTGGTGATTATAATCAGTGGTACATTAGTCGGCACAGACTGGGAGAGAATCCTGTGGCGTCGGGATAGGAATGATAGAGAATAGAATCAGAGATAGAGCGAAGCATCTCAATCACCCACAATTCATCCTCTGCCTCTCCTTTCTATCTCTATCTTTTGGAAGAATGAATGAATGATGTCATTGTACCACATCTACCTTGATCCTCGTGTCACTCGACACCCTGCTCATCTCATGCTTCCTCCATCTCCTCCGCTTCAACCTTTGCCCCAGGATCTAACCTTTTCCAAAGGAGAGAAGATCAGAGTCGTCTCTTTAGCTCCAAAGACCGAAGATCCAGATGATGACGACGATGATGACGATGAATGGTTCATAGGCGAATCTCTAGATGGCTCCAGAAAGGGAACCTTCCCAGGTGGTTTCGTCACTATCTCTCAAGATCAAGAGGAGGAAGAGGTAGACACCTCCAAAGATGCAGCTGTAGCAGCTCCAATCACTTCGGAAGTAATCAAAGATGCAGATGAGAAACAAGAATTGGAAGAGGAAAAGGAGGAAGGATTGAAGAATAAAGTCGATGGTGCAACTGCTCCACCAACTACTACCACTGATTCTCAACAAGTCACTGAGGAAAAGACTGGTTTCGGTGCTCCTTTACCTGCAAGACCTCAATCGGATGATGAAGATGAAGAAGTGGCAGAGGACGAGATCGTCGAAGAGAAGAAGGAAGCAGCAGTAGTGGCACCTCAAACTTCTGAAGTCGAAAAGGAGAAACCTATTCAATCTCAAGCTACTCCAATTACAACTTCAACTCCTTCAGCTCCTCCATCTCGTTCTACTACTCTTTCTCCACCACCTACTCAAAGCTCAACCTCATCAAGCCCTACCACCACCACCTCGAAGCCAGTCGCACCTTCCAAACCAAACTCTCTCAAAGATAGGATTGCTGCTTTCAACAAACCGGCTGAATCAGGTGGTGGAGCACCTCCTCCTCTACCGAAATCGAAACCTGGTGGATGGAAGAGACCTGCTCCAGCTCCAGGCGCTCCTAAACCTTTACTTCCAGGTGCTAAACCTACTGTCACTTCTCCTCCTCCAATCTCATCAACTACTTCTACTGGTCAACCACCAATCACTACCGAATCCAGCAAAGTTTTAACTGAAGAGACAGCATCAAAGAAGGAAGAGGGAGTTACATCTAGTGGTAGCGGATTCTCTGCTGCAGATGCAAAGAGTTCAATCAAAATGTCTTTGAAGGAGCGTATGGCTGCTCTTCAACGAGGAGATTCACCTGTAGATGATTCAAACGAAGCCAAGAGTCCTCCAGTCCCTGCTCCTGGAAAGATCTCACAGGAGAAGAGAAATGTCGCTTTGGGTGGAATGGGATTGGCGACTGGAGAAGCTGGTTTAAGTAGGAAACTCTCGAACGCAAGTAAAGAAGAAGGAGATGAAGTAACAGCTACAGATGCTTCAACTGGAAAGGATTTGGAATCTTCAGAAACTACTGGAGATAATATTTCCTCAAGCTCTCCAAGCGTTCAAAAGGAATCCTCAGGTTTAGAAGAAGAAGAAGGAACTGAACAAGTAGGAGAACTTTCACCTTCTCAAGAAGAGACTCAAGATCAACCCGAATTGACTGAAGAAGAACAAGAATCAGCTAGAAGAGCTGCCATAGCTGAACGTTTGGCCAAATTGGGAGGTAGAAGAATGGGTGGTGGACCTTCGATGTTCGGTGGACCTCCTCCTCCTGTCAAACCTAAACCGAAGGCTAGTATGGATACTGTCGCCTCTACTGAATCTTCAACTTCGATAGATTCCCCAGCTGCTGCTACTGTTGCTGGTGAAGGTGAAGGCGGGATCGAGGAAGCGGTTAGCAAACCTCAGACTTTGGCAGTTCCTAGAAGAGCTGCTCCTCCTCGTAGAAAGAAGAGTTCAGCTACCCCACCTCCAGTCGCTTCTTCTCAAGCTTCGGAATCGGTAACCTCTCAAGGTGAAGCGGGTATTGAACAATCTTCGGAAGAGGCTGGATCTGGCTCGGTTGAAGAATCGACTCCAGTTACTGCTGAAGATTTGGTGAAAGAAGAATCTCCTCCAAGAGAAGCCGTAGAAGAGACTGAACCAACTGGTCAAGAAGTAGAGGACGTAGAGGAAGCGAATGTAGAGCCAAGTCTTTCAGCTGCCGAAGTTGAGCCAGAGGCAGATTTCGAGGAGGAAGAAGTCAAACCTCAAGCTCAATCTCTCAACGAAGAGTCAGAAGTGACCTCACCATTAGATCAAGAGGATGAAGCTGAAGAAAATGAAGAACCAGAAGAGGTAGAAGCTCCAGCAGCCATTCCACCTCGACCAACTTCGATTCCTCCAAGACCACCAAGTACAGGTAGCATTCAGACTCCAAGCAGACCCGGAAGCGTTCGTCCTCCGATTCCCAAATCTAGTCTTCCACCACCTCCAGCTGAAACAAAGGAAGAAGAAGAAGAAGGAGACGAAGGCGAGGAAGAAACTTCTGCATCGGATGCGATTCCAAGACCAACGTCAATTGCAAGTCCTCCACCTCGTCGTCAACTCCCAACTCCAACTCCTCCGGCTGGTAGGCCTCCTATCCCAAAGAGTCCTCCACCTCTATCGCCAGGAGTGGGCGAAGAGAACGAAGAAGGAGATGGAAACGCTGGTCACGGAAGACAGCCATCTTTGGGAGCAGTCCTAGCAGCCCCAAAGCCTAGACATGCTGTTCCTACAGATGACTTTGAAGACGATGCAGAGGATGCTTCTCAGGTCCAACCATCTTCTTCAGCTACTCAAGAGCTAGATCAAACAGTTCAAGAACCAGCTGCAGGTCAATCGGAATCTCAAGAATCTGAACAACAACAACAAGCAGAGGAGAACGAACCTGAACTCACAGAAGAAGAGCAAGAAGCCGAACGTAAAGCAGCAATCACCAGAAGGATGGCGGCTCTCTCAAGAGGTCAAATGATGCCTGGAATGCCAGGATTGAACGCTTTTGGAGCTCCAATGCCAATCAGAAAGAAGACTGCTCCTCCAGTTCAAGCGGAAGAATCTCAAGATCAAGTCGAGGCTGAAGAGACCTCAAACCGAATCTCTTCGCCTCCTTTGCCTAGATCTCCACCTCCATCGATTCCAACTGACAATAGGAGAGGATCTATTCAAAGCATATCCTCAATCGCTAGCCCACCTCCTCTTCCTCCTGGAAGAAGATCGACTCAAATCAGTGAAGACAATCGACCAGTCGTCGAGAGTGGTGAGGATAGTCTTTCGAGAAGAGCTTCGTTCAGACCTCCAATTCCCAAATCTAGAGAGCCTTCAACAGTTTCGGCTTTGGGAATTGCTCAAGAAGAAGAAGAAGAGGAAGAGACTGGAGCAGCTCAAGTCGAATCAAGGGAGAGAGATGCCATCGACGATGATGATCAAGCTTATGCCACTGCAATCGCAAATCAATTCACTCCTTCGGAAGAGATTCAACCTCCAACTCTACCAACAAGTCCACCACCAAGGGCTCCACCCTCAGCTCCTTCCTCATCCTTGCCAAGTAGACCTTCCGTCGATCGTTCTTTACCTCCAACTCCTCAAGTCACTCAACAATCTTCCAATGTCAATCCAGAACAAGCCGAATCTCATCTATCGACTCCAAGTGCTACTCAAGTCCAAGCTGCAACTGGATCGAATTTCTCTCAAAAGAGTAATTCCTCGAGAGATCTAGATTTAATGCCTAGTTCTCAATGGTGGAGAAAAGGTTTGAATCCACTGAGATTACCTCCAACTATCGCTGGTAGACCTGATTGCATTCTATATGTTGATCAAGCTAGTCAAACTAAAAGAGGTAGAACTAAACATACGGCAGAGATTCATGTCTTGTTTGAAGATTATTCTCAATCGGTGGTGGAATTGAGCTTTGAAGATGATGATGCTGAAGAGAATGCCACCGTCTTGAACCAGAGACATTATTTCCCTCCTTCCAAACCTACTGGAGAACAACTTTCGAAATGGTCTTCGACGATCGGATCTGCTATTGGTGAGTGAAGTTAGGAGCCGAGCATTTATTTATTCGTCGGAGAGAGATGAGAACAAATCACTTCTTGGAACTTGGTCTGCTACCTTTGCAGTGATTGAGTGCAATCTCTTACCTTCTCTCGCTCTTCTGTTCTTCATCAGCCAAAGCTGCTTCTTCATCGACTGGAAAGCATGCAACAGTCATCGGAGATGGAAGCTCTAGATCTTTCATCGCCACTCTCCTCTCTCAAGTCAAATTAGCACTACCACCAATCAATCAAACTTATGGATCAGTCATCTTGGTCCAAGTAGGAGCTACGGTCATGGAGAAGTCTTCGGATGAGATCAAAGCAGGTGACATTGTGGCTTGCTTCAATTCCGATTTCAAAGGAAAGAAAGGTTTGACTCCTTATCATTTGGTCTTGGGAAGTCAATTGGAACCTACTTTAGCAATCGTCGTTGAAGTTGAAACGAAGAAGAATAAATTGAAATGTGTTTTGCAAAACGCGAACAAAGGTCCGGAAGAAGTTAGTCTGAGATTGGACGATCTCAAGAGTGGAGTATTGAAGGTTTTCAGAGCTGTTCCTAATCAAGGGTACCTTGAGGATTGGTGAGAACGTACAGAAAATTGACGAAGTTGTTGTTGGGGAATGAAAAGTTGATTCTTAAGGAATGTTGTGTAAATACAATCAATGAATGAAATGATTATTCGATCTGCTTCGACATCGCTCGATTCTAAATCTTTTCCCATGATCCTTTCCAAAGATCTCCATAAGAACTACTAACTGTTTCTACAATGTCAAATATGATTGAGGTCTCTCGCGAGATGGCATGAGGTAAGATCAAAGGTGGCTCGTGGCTCAGAGAAGTAATGGACGAAAATTTGCTGGTCAGCTTCTTCCTTCTCAACACCAACATCGTTTCCTTCGAGGTATTAAACATGTCTCTTACATCAAACAATTCCTCTTCCAATGCATTTCTCACCAATGCAAACCTGTTGAAACAGGTTTTGAGCTTCTTGCCATTCTCCTTCATCAAGTCGACTCTACACTCAATCAACCACTTCTTCCACGACTTGGCTCATGCGGTTACTAATCCTACCAATCTTGGTCCTTTACCTGTTCAAATTTGATCTAATCACATCTTACCTTTGCTTAAATGTGCAGAACTCAAGAAATTCCAAAGAGTCAGTCAAGTCTCAAAGCTCCTCACCTTATCTCCATCTCTAGCAAAGAAGACATTCCGTTCCGATGTCAACCCAAAAGATCTCAAATCCATCAAAGTAGGCACTGATCTAGCAGCTTCTAGAGATTACGAAGCAGTCAATCCTTTTCTGTGTAGAATCACTGGTTATTGTGCTGAACCTTTTGAAGATTTCTACGTCTTCATGTCTTCGCTATTCATGCAAGGACAATCGAGCAAGACTCATGGAGTGGAACAGTATTCTGCTAGACATGAAAACGCAACCAATCCTCCAGTCTCTGAACTCAAACTAGATATCAATCCTCCATCCACTGTTTTTGCAGGAAGTTTTAAGAAGGAAATGGTCAAGGTGGTCGGAAGTGGAAGACCTCTGTTTGGTGGAAAGGAAAAGGTAGTTACTTGTAGAGATGTCATGATTGCTTTCACCAAGTATACCTCTAGATTCAATGATTGTGAGTCCTTTCAAATGAGACTTTTCGATTGTCGAACGATCGCACACGCCTGCTTGAATGCTTCTCAATCTTGTTTTCCTTCTCCGATATCTTTTGAGCAGATGACGATCATGCTCAAATGTCTATTGGCTTCAATTCTTTCAAGAAGGCCAAGGGTGGATTTGTCTTAGGAAGAGTAATGTGGGAAAGTTAGAGGTAAGTGCAGCGACGTCGACTCCGACATTCGAGGGTACTCTTCACTTGCTAGCTACGATCTAACAAGTGCTCCTTCTTTTGCTTTCTCGTTTTCTCCTCTGTCGATACTTGAAAGATTGTCCTTCAAGCGAGTGGTCACAAAGACTGAAAGAAGCTCACGCCGGTCAAAATTTGGGTGGAAGAGAAGAAAGAGTGAAGAATGAAATACAAAAATGTATCGGCAATCTGCGACTCAGACAGAAAGAAACAATTTTCATTTACTCTCGGAGAGCAGATTCGGAGTGATCTGATTACAGAATGCGAGGTTCAAGGTTGCTTGTTCGAATCAGTGAAAGAAGAAGAAGAAGAATTGTCGAGTGATCGCGTCAAAATGGAAATGAGTAGCTGCAGAAATCTTCTCGGTTCGACTTTGAAACCTTTTTGAAGCTGACTCTGGAGTCTCTATGGAGGCGCTAGCCAGGATAGAGTGGACATGAAATCGACTTTGAAAGGGCCGCCGACTGTAGGTTTGGAAAAAGAACAGAGTTGAGGAGCGCGTGCATTGTGAGAAAGCGGTGCGCTCAAGACTGTGCGAGTGAGAAACCAGCGAGAGTTTGTAGAGCCTTTCTACTTACTGAGATCACCAGGTTTCACAAATCTCAACTTCACTTTCCCACTCTCAAAGATTTCCGCTTTCTTGAGAGCCTTACGTCCTTCCATCCAAGCCTTTTTGAAGTCATCAGAGAAATCTGGAGCGCCAGGCTTGTCCATGTCTCTACTAGCAGGTTTGAGCGGTAGAATGACCGTCTTTAGAGTTGGAAGAGACCTATTTTTGAGAATCTTGACCAGATCTGAGTCTTCTTCAGCACTGTAGAGATTGGAGTAAGGAATGCATAGCCCTTCTAACCCAACCGGAAGTTTGATTCTCGAAGCTCCGGCCAAGGTAGACAGTATCAGGTAATCCAATGAGAGCACTTTCAAATTTTGAAATAGAGACAAAGAAGTAACGTTAGGATCATTTGAAAACTTTGAAAGCCCTAGACTTATGATGCGAAGATGCATTAGTGATTGACTCGATTCTTGAAGAGCTGAAAGGCAATTTGAGTTGACTTGCATTTCCTGATTATCAGAGTAGGTAATATAGTTCAACTCGAAGCAACAAAGCTGTTTGGTGACTCTAAGAAGCTGATGAATCGAGTGAGTAGTTTTATTCCTTCCGATCCACTTTGAACTTCCAGCTTCTGCGCTCCATTTCTTTATGGCAGAATCGGTAGAGGTATCGAACTCAGCTCCCAAAGATAGCTCCTTGATATTTGAGAGACCTGCAAAGCCATCCGAGTGATCACAAAGGAACTTGAAGTCGTTTGAATCAAAGAGGATTGCTAGACATACTTCTCGCAACGATTTACAGAAGACGAGAAGCCAAACCAGCTGTCTTGCACGGAGCTTGTAAACGTCTTCATCCAAAGGACGCAGGTAGAGCTTCTTGAGTGAATGGGCGAAAAAAGGCAGTGGAGCTAATTTGTTGTTTGGCATTCTGTACTGAAGAGGCATGGTGAGTTCTGGTTGTTGAATGATAAGGTTTTCGATGTTGGGTAAACTTGCATAAGTCAATTCTACAATCTTCCTAATGTAACTATCTTGTTTTAGATCTAGCTTATGAGAATCTGCAAACCTTTCCAGCCAAAAGCGTTCTTTCATCATTTCCATCGTATCTTCTTGAGTGAGATGTTTGGAATGACCGCAATGATTGCAATTGATGCAGTTACTGCAGCCCTCGGTGAACTCGATGGAGCGGACCGATTTGGGATCGTTTCGGTTCCTTTTGAGGGACAGATAGAAAGAGAGCAGATTGGTGAAGTTGATGGAAACATCTTGGATAAGTTCAGGATGCCAAATTGCGAAATTGTTCCGACAGCTCAAAGCTACGGCTCTGAGAGCGTTATCTCTTGCTCTAAGAAAAGAAGAAGAGAATCGGGAGTCGAAGTTCAGCCAAGAGTGTACATCGACAGAAAACGAATGAGTTCGCATTTGTGACATGTTGATTTAGAGATACTGACCTTTTCCCTTGTTTCCTCTCCTCCTGAGATCCGTCTGCCTTCTTCCAGGACTGAATGAATCTAATGATGGCCAAGTGGATGTCTTCTGGAACCTTGTCTAGCTTTGCGGTGACAGTCTTGGAAGCTCTTGAGGCTGTCATTTGACGCTGAATCATACTGATCGTGAAGCGAGTGTAGAAAGAGAAGAAGATGTAGTAGTTGAAGAAGATCTGCCGAAAGCTTTGGCGTGAGTTTCAAAGAGAGGTTCGACCGATCGCTTCGTCGGGTTCAGGCCTTCCCCTTTTTTGTCTCTGCAGATGACACTTGAATAAGGCAGATCGGAAGAGGAAGTAAGAGAAGAAGAGACAATGAGTTCAGAACGAACAAAGGAAAGGTAGATCGCGGTTTCGTGAGAAATTTCAGGCTTCAGATCTCAGACTTACTGCATGATCTGAGCAGTCTCTGAGATGACGGAATCTTGAAACTTGGGTGCTGTGCTGTTCGAGATTGTTGGAGTTGGAGGTGAAGAAGAAGAATGAAAAAGGTCGCCTTCTCATCATCGTCGGCGTTTCGGTGTTTCAAGCAAAAGCTCGAGAAAGACTCAATTGATTCTTTCCTTTCTACCAACAACTATCTAGACAGAAAGGAATTCAGACTCAAAATCAGCTCGCAATCACATTTGATCAAAGAAAGAGCGAAGAGTGAGTCAATCGATCCGTGCTTAGCTTGCCAGCAGACTCTGTTTCCCTTCGCTCTCGACTGACACCACCATCTCGTCTGTCCTCTCCTTCTTCCCAGATCCGCTGCTTTTTCGTCTTCATATTCTCTGGCTGCATCATCTGCCCTTCCAATCTGGAACGGAGCTCTGAGCATAGTGAGTGGAACGACGAGCTTTCAATTCTTTCTTCTTAGTTCTTGCTCTTCGATTGTTTTATCTTCGCTTCAATGATCAATCGCTGACAATCTTTCCCTTCCGCTCATCCTTACACTCTACTCTCAGCAAAGTTCAGTTTTAAAGCAAATCAAATCACCGGTAAGACACCTCGAATGGACTGAGACTAGTCTGCGCAGAAATCACATCAATGGAAAGTCATTAGAATTGTTCCCCCTTCAATCCCTCTCGTTCTACAGAATCTTCCTCCATCGACTTCTCTCGCGATGGACACCAACTTTGACGCATTTCAAAGTGGAAGTGGACTCAAGACTCTATCGCCCGAGATTCTCCTCGACATCTTCTTGAATCTGGCTTCTCATCAAACGGTGACCCTCCGAAGCGTCTGCAAGGAATTTCTCGAAGTCATCGACAATAACAAGTCTCTGTGGAGAGTACTCGAATGGAAACAACAGGAGGAAGAGTGTCCTGTTCAGGCCCTGGAGATGTTCGACGAGAAGAGTGCAAGCACGCTTAGGGAAGTCTCAATCTTTCAAGCACAAGGAGAACCAGACGATCGTTTCATCGAAATTCTTGATCGATCGAAGAATTCTTTGACAATTTTGTCATTCACAATAAGATTCCTCACAATAGCCTTTCGCCTCAAAATGATCGAGCTAGCATCGAATTGCCAGCATCTTGAATCTATGGTTCTTTGGTATTCTGACGAAGACTCGCTATCTCTTCTTCCCAAGACTCGTCTTGCTCGTAGCTCCAGACAGTCATGTCTTGGAACTGAACGATCTCGCAACCTCCAAGTCCTTTGGTGCTTCAACATGGCGAAGGAATGGAATGGGAAGTTAGACGTCTCCTCTCTCGTCTCGTTCGCTGATAAAGCCTATTACAATTCTCTTCAGATTCGTTCATTCATCATCAAGTTCTCGTCAACACTCACTCACCTATTCATAAGCTCGGACAACGGCATCACAACACCTTCTCTATCCTGTCCTTCGCTTCGGATTCTAGAAGGTCGTTTTTTTTATGGGTTTCCTTCGTGGTTAGCCGCTCCCAATCTTCAGATCGTTATCGCAAGCTCTGTTGGCGAAACCTTTGTCCAAGATTTGCC
>JASXTE010000662.1:0-30983 GCA_030280995.1 Hemileia vastatrix | reverse complement strand
GAAGAAATAATTTGTGCTTTTTAGCACGGATAGACGAGCGGAAAATTAAGGATGGTTATCTCTTTCGATCGGTCACTAATTTTGTTGAAAAGACACTGCTTTTATACCAGCATATGAATGTCATTGCTGCTGGTTGTTGGCGAAAGATGAAAAAAAGCATAGCCCTTGCTTACCAGATAGGATATAAAAAGATGATATTTCTTTCATGAGAACAACACTTTCTCATAACCTCCAAGTCATTTCTTGCAACAATCAATTTACTGCTAATCTCAATCATGACTATTTTTACTAAAGCTTTTTTGCTTGGGATTTATGATTTGCAATTTTGTGCATGACGTCCCTGTTGAATCTTTGGTGAGTGAATAGGAATAGGAGACATACATACAAGGGTATCTTTTGCTGATATTTTACATGACTTTTAAAGGTAAAGAAAGATTTTGGTTCGAACGGAGGAACGAATACAGGTGGTTGGGTTGACCCAAATCATCCTTATTGAAGCTGAAGGCTATATTATCGTTACAATGTGGACTTGATCTATTATTCTGGCTTCTTCCACGTTTAAAGAAAGGTTTTGAAGGTCTCAAAGTGGGAGAAGATAAAACGAACAAAAAATGTCACTTTCGCTTCAGATATTCTATAACTTTTTACCCTATTTGTTTACCTAATATCTTTCCATAATACCGAGCGTCACTTGTTTGAAAGACATAAATTTAGCTTTTCCCCTTTTCTTACAATAAAGGGGTGCATAGATAACTTCTAGAATGAATTTCTTAAAAGCATCCGTAGATCGAATCCATTATAAAAACCATCCGAAGATCGAGTCCATTCTCCAAGATTGGATCTCTTATATTTTATGTCAGATGATCACAGAAATTAAATATTACACAGTACATTTGACCTATTTGGGCCATTGTGCAATTATCAATAGGATTGATGACCTCGAATGGAATTAACCAATTTGAAATGATAGAATATCAGGTAAAAGTATTAAAAGACAGAACGAGATATTCACATTATATTTTTCTTAATTCATAAAATCTTTTTCACCTTTGAACATGGTAAAATTAATCGAAAAAGCTACTTTTATGGTTCTGATCTGTTTGGCAATCCAAATGGATCCGACAACCAACATGGAGCATGAAAAAGTGAGTATTACATTTTTATTCGCTTCATAGCCCGTCTTACTTATCACTCGATCATTTTCTCTTTTAGCGAAAGTCATCTCATCATAATGCAGAACCGAATAATATTCATACAGATCCAGGCTGGAATCATTAACATGAGTAAGCAGGAAAGAAGGTGTATTTAAATGTGAAACTTTGAGTCGAGATTTTTAGCAATGTGTTTCTTCATTGTAGTTTTGCTCGTCAACATCAAATTTCCATATTGGGCATCTTTTCTTCGTCCAGGATAATACATATTGTAGTCTATAGTTGACATAATATATAATTGATTATTTACACAGGTTCTAACTGACCACGGATGATAGTTGTGTTTTTTTGCCCCCGAAGTAAAGGTGCTTTCTAGAAAGTGGGGCTAGTCAGCCTTTAAATTGTAAAAAAAAGTTTATTTGAACGTATAACGCCCCAGAAAGTTTCGGGACTATGTATTCTCAGAGTAATCAAATAAAAGGATGCATTTATGTCAATGATTGTCGAGAATGCTAGTTTTGTTCGTTTTAAACGTTTTAACATAATGTTTTGCAACTCTGTTAAAGTGTTATATATTTCCTTTTCGGTTTGGATGATGATAAATTCAATACTAGCATACTTTGAAGAAGAACATGAAGAACGTTATAAGATGCCAAGGAGATTATTCAACGGTAAGAAAGGTAAAGGAGAATCAAAATTGATAGATGATAGAGTTTATGCTGTTCGTCATCGTGGAAGATCCTCTGATGGTTATTTAAAATTGTCAAGTGGTCCGGCAGGGGAAGTGAGTAATAGTAAAGGCACTATAATAACTTGATGTTTAACCCTAACCCTTCTCCCTTTCTGATCAATAATTTTAGCGCTCTGCATCAAGTTGCGCGGTGAGTTATAATCTTTTTATCCTGATAAGTGAATATTTATTAACAATTTTTCACCTTAAAGAGCGCTACATGCTGGGGAGAAACGAAAGCATTGGCAGATAATGATTGTGTGAGTGATTTCTGAAGTATATGAATTTGAAGAAATAATATTTACACCTTCTATTTTCCCTATAATTCAGAAAACAAAAGGATGCGGACCTTGTCAAGGAAATGCAGTCAAGTCAGAGAAAGATCCAAGAGTGATTGCGAACTTCCACGGAAGATGCTCGATTAAACATCATTATAACTAGCTAGATATTTACTTATAAAAGTATAAGTTTGTTTTTCTGGCATATTGTTATTGCGAGTCTTTCCGTCTAGCTTTCATTTTTCTCACTTGAGCACCAGTACTGGCATATTTAAATGATGATCAGCACATTCTATAACCAAAGCGTATAATTAAATCTTCCTTTCACACACTTTTTTCGAATTCGAAGTTCACGTCTATATTTGTTTCTATCATCCCGAAAAGCCTTATATTCTTCATCGGTCATTTTTAATCTTCTTTTGTTTCTATCAAGTTTTAACTTTTCACGTCTTTTGATTACGTCCTGGCCCGTTTGTGCATTGTATAATTGTCTACGTCTACTAAGTTTCTCATCTCTTTGTGCTTTACTCTATAAGATTCAGAATTGTGTTAGAGGTTAATTCTTATCATTCTTTATCATTTAGCATAATTTCTATATCTTACCGAATTAAAGTATTGCCATCTTTTGGCGTGTTTATTCTTGTCCTTTCTGTCTAAGTCATCCCAATGATCACAGCCGGGCCTATGAATGATACATTCGTTTCCTTTTTTCACTTCGTTAAACTTGCTTTTCGGTTTGATAATTTGCTTTATAGAAAAAACATGACTAGACAATGAATTGGTTACTCACTTCTTCTTTTTACTAGATTACTCACCAATCTTTTTGCCCTTCCTTTTAATGATTTATTTTTAGTCAATTCGGATATCATATCCCAGCTATCTCCATCTGATTCGCTACTTGAAGATGAAGATGTTGATTTTTGATTCAGATATTTCAAGTCTTCTGCTCCTTTGCTTCTTTTGCGGCCATCCGATTGGAAGGTTCATAGTGTTTTCTGGATTTTGTAATGCAGTTCTATCATGATCAACTGAAGATTCTGCTTCGTTAGTGGAATGTCTGCCTTGGGTATTGTTGTTCGAAGCTGCAAAGGATAGTGAGAGTATGTTAAAGTACATTATAAGTAAAAAACCTAAGCGCTTCATCTTGTGAGATAGATGCTAAAGGTAAAAACATATGATGAGCGCATGAAAGACCTTATTTTGTAGACACAACATCATTTGTGTAGCCCCGTGTCACAATTGCACAGCGAAAAATTAAAGAACACATGGCAGTATACATATATATTCGCTTAAAGCGAAATGTAGTATTCTGTACAATATATAAGATTTATATGAGGGATTTGTATCTTTCGTTATTGTTTTTATCCTTTGAATATTCTCTATTCTTCTTCCAAAATTCTCTTTTCTGTTCACGTGTCATTTTATTCACACGTATTCTTCGAGTTAAAACAGCTCTTTGTCTTCGTTCTTCTTTTTGTTCTTCTGTTAACTTAGAATACCATTTACGTTCATCTCTCTTTGTCGTTTATTGTATACCTCTTTTCCTTCTTTTGTCAATTTTTTACATGCCATTTTACTGATTCTGTTGTACGTTTTGATGGAGTAAGGCTCTTCCAATGAGCGCAACCTGGTCTACAAATATCACATTTTGATTCTGATTTACTATTTGAATGGATTTGACGGCTACTTTCGTCATTTACGTCAATTATTTCATATCTTGCTGTTCTTGCTCGTTTTGCTCCCCAATGTAAAGGACTTTCACTTCTATCTCTCTTAAGAGAAGTCGAATCGTTTGATTCGCTACTTGTATATAAGCTCCTGAAAAACGAAAGTATAAGCACAATAAAAATGAATATCATCTTATTTACGATGTAGAGTAATATCGAAAGCAAAACTTTCATCAAGTATCATATATAACAGACCCGATCTACTGCAAAACTCTAAACACCGCTTTGTGTACGAACGCCAAAATAAACAATAATTGTGTAAAGCGAGTTGAGTATCTCATTCATAGGAGATTACGTAACCTCTTCTAATAATATCTATTTTTCTTATACCATGCCTTCCTCTCTTCTGGGCTCATATTTGCTAAACGTTGCTTTCTACGTATCTTTGCATTCTCTCTACGTTTTCGCTTTTCTTCTTCGGGTAAATTTTCATAATATTTCTTTTGATATAGCTTTTGATTATCAAGATGTTTTCGTCTTTTTTCTTCTGAATAATTTTTGATCGTCCATCGTACTTTTGCTGTATTTCTTTGGCATTTGTTGAGTGATTTCCAATGAGGACATTTAGGTCTACAAATTGCACATTTGACTGGCTCTTTATCTTTTTCAGTATTTATTACGTCATATCTCATTGTTCTTGCCTTCTTATTTCCCCAGGATAATGATTGTTCTGTTTGTTAGTTCACCACTTGATCTTATCTTTCTCACTAAAGGCAAACAAAATGACAAATTTAGAAAGTACCTTTTCATATGCTTTAATGACATCATCATTGTTGGTGAAAAAGAGGATGATAATAAATAATATTACATATTTCTACGAAAGTTTATTTTTCGTGGCGTCGTAGACACAAAATTGTTTTGCATTTCTTTTAAGCCCCACGTTCATCTTCACAAACCTCTACTTTGGAGACTCTTCAGGTCCTTTCAAAGCTTTACTAGAATAATTTCGATTCTTTTTATACCACTTTCTCTTTTCTGCTATAGTCATGCTTGCTAATTTATTTTTACGTGAATTAAGAGTAATTTCACTTCTCCTTTTACGCCACTCATGCCTTTCTTCAACATTCATTTTGTTTAATTTTGCCTTTCGTCTTTGTGTATCAATTTGATGATATTCTTTTTTTTCTTCAATCGTCATGTTTTCAATTTTTCTACGTCTAGAATCGTTTATTTTTTCAATCAATTTCTCTTTATGTTCTTTAGGTAGCTTTGAATATCGTTCACGTTTAAGAGTGTTACGTTTTTCTTTATATTCTGACTTTTTATCTTTAGGTAAATTTTTCATAAACCATTTGTATGATTCTCTATTCCGTTCTTTTTTATTGAGTGAATTCCAATGTGGACAATTAGGTCGACAAATTTGACATTTATTCTGAATGTTTGAATTGACAGTAGCCTGGTTGTATTCGACTTCAACATTTTGCACCTCATAACGTCCTGTTCTCGCTTTTTTCATTCCCCAGGAAAGTATTGCAACCCTATCTTCTACTTCTGGACTTGTTTTTTTCGATTCTCCAGAAGAATGAATTAAGTTAGAAGAGAATAAGATAAATAGAGAGAAATAAATTAAAATTCGCATAGACTTGATTGATATCATCGTTGCTGTTAAAGAAAGGTAAACAACAAAAATGAAGCTGCGTTATAATTCTTTTCTTCGCGGCTAAAGGTAATTTAATATTTTGCGTACATTTTGATGATGGGAAAAAATCTTATTTTGGGGACTTTTGCGAATTTGACTTTTTACGAGTATAATCCTTGTTCTTTTTATACCACTTTCTTCTTTCTTCTACACTCATACTGGCTAGTCTATTCTTACGTGTCTGAGCAGATAGCTCCTTCTTCCTTCTAATGAATTCCGGTCCTCTCTTCTACACTCATTTTATCTAATTTTCTCTGTCTTGATTGTACGTCTTTCTTATAAAACTCTTTTCTTTCTTCTGTTGTTAAGTTATCTCTCCGATTACGTCGAATATCGCTGATCCTACTGATGACCTTGCCTTTATGCTCTTTTGATAAAGTGGAATACCATTGACGTCTAGATGCATTATGCTTTTTACGATATACTAACTTTTCCTCTTTCGTTAGGTTTTTCATATACCATTTAACACTTTCATTATTACGTTCTTCTTGCTAAGTGAGTTCCAATGAGGGCAATTTGGTCGACAAATTTTACATGATTTAACAGTCAGATTATCGGAATTGACGTCGGCATGACTAGACTCTATATTAGGAATTTGTACTTCATATCGCTCTGTTCTGGCTCTTTTAGCGCCCCAAGAAGCGGTTCGAAAATGACTTGAACTATCCATTGCTTTTGGTTGACTTGATTCATCATATGCATAAATCAAGAAGAACAATGAGCAGAGAAGAAAAGTTAACGATAACATGTTTGATTATAGAAGGGTGTATAAAGATTGATTGTAATGATTTATATGCAATGCAGTATACATAGTTTACATGTTCGGGGCTCAACAAAAGACTGGGTTTTGTGTATCCGTTATTCTATAAGCCATATCATTTAGTCGATTTGGTGGCGATTACTTATGACTGTTTGCGAGAATAACTGTTATTTTTCGTATACCAAGCACGTCTTTCTTCTTCAGTCATACTCTCTAACCCTTCTTTTTCGCCTTTCTGAACCTTTTTGTTGAATTGTCCTTCTTTCTTCTCAGGTGTCATTTCTGCAAAACCGTTTTTCTTCGAAGTTCGTTTGACTTTTGGCATATCTTTTGTTTTCTTTCTTTTGTTAAATTTGAATACCATTTACGTTTATGAATACCATGATTTTTACGATAAATTAACATTTTTTCTTTTGTTTTATTTTTTCAAGTACCATTTAGCAGATTCAATGTTTCGCTTTTTTCTACAGAGTGAATTCCAATGTGGGCAACTTGGTCGGCAAATATCACATTTGGTTGGTTTAACTTCAGCAATTTAACACTTCATATCGTACTGTTCTAGCTTTTTTAGCTCCCCACAAAGGTATATGTTCTTCAGAGAGATTGGATTTGACTGATTCATCGGTTGAAAAAGTCATTCTAATAAGCAGTATGTAAGAAGAAATAGACTTGATAACTTTATTAATGACATGTTTGTTGTTAAAAGAGAGTATGAGAGCTAATCGGTACAGTTTTACAGCATACAAATACTGACTTTCGCGGCTTAAATCGATATGAATATGTATTTGCGTATAGCTACTTACGTAATCCAATCAATTAGAAAGTACTTATATTGTCTACTTTGGATTTTTTGGAACTTCTTTTGATGATTTTTTGTAATAAGAGTTATTCTTTTGATACCATTTTTTTCTCTCTTCTTCGTTCATATTTTCCAACTTTCTTTTTCTTGTTTGTGAATTTCTAAGGCGATAAGCTATTTTTTCTTCTTCTGTGTAACTATCATATCTTTTCTTATTGCGTATTCTTGAAAATTCTTTATATGCTTCTTTTTGCTCTTTTGTTCGATTTTCTCGAATCCAACGATGATATAATTTCCCTTTTTTATCTGATGGAATTGTATTCCAATGAATACAGCCAAGATTATGCATTTCGCATTCATTTGATTGATGATGAACATTATCATCTTCTGGCGGTGGAAGATTCAAGTCAATCTTTAGTTCATTTTTTTGTTTTGATTCTTTATTCGGCGGAAGTGAGCCTGTAGCTGCAATATAAATGCATTGATGCAAGATTATGATAAGAATGATTAAGATTGAAGTGACCATCTTGTTAGTATTCTTCAAACAAGTGAATATCCTTAGAGCTCTTTTAAAATGGCTTGGATAATTAATAAAACGCAATTGCAATCATGCCCCGAGCCACAATGCTCTGTACGCAAAAGATTATAAATAATAATTATAGAGTAGTAATCGCTTTGAGGATAGCAAAACTAATCAAATGCCCATCATCAGACGGACTTAAGATACAAACGTTAACACCCTTATTTCCGAGGGAACAAAATTAGCGCGAAATGCATGACTAGGATAGTGTAATCCAGAAAATAAAGTTTACTTCCTCCTTCTTGACATTCAACCACATTACTGAAGATGACATTAATAGATGATAATATACGAATAATAACACACGATCAACTTGATTTTTCAGCATTAGTCAAACATTTATCATTACATCCTGGCTTTCCATGTAGTCAACATATTCGCAATCATTTCTTAGCACAATATGGAACGTACACCAAACATCCTGATTTGGTCAATAAAGAACTAGATGAAGATCCATGGCGTACATATTTTGATTATCGAAAAGGAGCAGTAGTTGCAGCAATAGGAGATGTTCCAGCTGGTATTTTGAAAGGAAAACATGCAAATCACCAACAACAATCATCAGATGAACAAGGTGTTTGGGCACTCGTTACTGTATTTCCAAGTTATTCGCCTGGTTGGGTAAATTTATCGAAAGATGAAAGAAGTCATGCAAATTCTGTTTGGAATGCTATTCGAACAAGCTTATGGTTAAGTACAGAAAGACCTTTTGAAAAGTATATCACACCCGATCAAGTACGTAAAGCTACGGTTCAAGAAAGAAATTTATTAAAATTCATCTTTAAACAATATTTACCAACAGCTGTCGATCATGTTGCTTCCAATCTACCACCTTCAATTAACGATAAAGGAATAAAGATGAAGATAGTAACACCTTGTCTGATTTACATGCAGTAAATCATATATGGATGAAAGAATTACAATCTATTCAAGCGGATGAAGAACAGGATTGGAATATGGTACGTTGCAATCCATGCGTTACCTTTACCATGCCTGAAGATGTTGCTCTGAATCTCAAGGACAATTTGGATATGTCAAGATGGAAAATTGGACTAATAGGTGATCATGATGGCGAATTAGAAATGGTGGTAAATAGCAATAATGTAAAGTATCCCCCTTTCTATCCTAAATCACGTCGTCATTTATCCGTCATGTTACGTGATCAAGAAGGATTAAATGAGGAAAGCAAAAATATAGAAAATCAAGATTATCCAGAGAACATTTATCCTGGTGCACCTGCTGGTTGGGCATATTCACATGATGATTTCTCCTTAGGTTCTCTTCATGTTGCTGAACCATATCGAAGATTAAAAAATACAAAATCAAACAAAGTTAAAAGTCAAGGTGTAGGATCAATTTGTTTAGCTTTAATTTCAAAAATGCTAGTGCATACTCAAAAAGATACTTTACGTTTTGCAGGCTGTGAGGATTATAACAATTTACCTACTCCTGTATTATCTGATGCCGAACAACATAAAGAAATTGCAGTTGCATTTCATCGTAATGCCGGTTTCGTTCCTCAAACGATAACTTCGTGGGGTGCTTATACTATAAAAACCAAGAAGGATGTTTGTGTACAATAGATATATTTTTATTGCTTTTTACCACCATTTAGAGCGTTTTGCGCTTCTTGAAGGAGTCTGAAACAGAAAAGATATAAACATCAAACATTACTCAAGCAATTGTATATAACCGTAGAACTCACTTTTTAGCATCACGTCTTCTTTGTGATCTTTCCTTCTCCTTTCGTTTATATTGATTAATTTCCTCTGGAGTCATTTGTGACTTTTTAATTTTACGGTAAGCGTTATATTTATCATATTTTGCTCTCTTTATATCCTCTGGCAAAGCTTGAAATGCTGATTTTTTGCTTCTATTCTTTTCTTGTATTATTTGTTCAGTCTAAGAATTATGATATTTCAGCATATGTATGTCAATATAAAAGTATCTTGTCTTAAACATACCCGAGTATAATATTGTCTTCTATCATATGCCTTTTTTCTTTCTCGAATTGAAAGATCTTTCCAGTGTAAACAAGTTTTATCATGATCACATTGATCTTTCTCTTTTGCATATTTTAAAATGACTTCTTTTCGCCTTTTATAAGGTTTACTTGTAACACTTTTTTCACCTTTGACAGCAGGATGTGCTTGAATGGGTGACGTTAAGGTTTCTTCGGAATCTTCAGGAACTGCTTCAACGTTTAAATCGAATGATCTTTGTCGTTTTAGCGTTCTATTAGGCATAGAAGATGCTGAAACTGCATTCACAATTTTTATGTACAACGTAATCAGAACGATAAAAACAAACGTTCGATGATTTGATGTTAGTAACAGCATTTTACTCATGATAGAGAGAAGTAGAATTCTTTCTGAATATGCTATAAAAGTATACTTTCTTGTTTAAAAAAATTGCTTGCACCGCAAACTTTTTCATCAAGCCCCGTTCTGTAAAGTGGATATGTATACGCAATTAAAAGTTGTTTTTACTTCCGTCATTAGCCGGTCTTGACTCGTCATTTGATTGTTTCTGTTCTATTAAAGTGAATATATTATTCATGTTTAGCAAGCTACTTTTTCTTATCCAAAAGATAGTTTTTTATCACTCACTCTTCTTTTCTTGACTCTTTTTCACAACGTCTAATTTACGTTTCAAATAATCTTCTTTTGCTTGATTTGTCATTTTTGAAAACCTCTTTCGTTCCGATTGATAATTACGTTTATGAATAAAATCTTTTCTTGCTTGTGGTATATTCTTATAACGTTCTTTTGCTTTGCGTTTCATTGTTTCCTTCTCTTCTTCCGTCTAAAAAGTGTATACTATTAGTCAATTGATGTGATCAAACCATATTTCTTTTGCTTTTAAATCTCACCTTTAAACTCAAATAATGTCGTTGAGTGTGTACCTTTTTCTCTTTTTCATCGATATATAGCCAATGAGCACATCCAGGTCGATGAATTGAGCACATGGGAACGTTTAAATCGGGTGTCTTTGTCACTTGAACAGTTTGGGCTTCATTGTTGACATTGTTCCCACTTTTCGGCGTATTTACTGCCATAGAATATTGGAAATTTGACATAAATAAATAGAGAATAATGCTATATCCTAGTACTAGCATATTTGGATGATAAAGAAAGTAAAGAAAAGACATGTGCAATGATGAAGAAATCATTAAACTTTTCATCCAGGACATGCCCCGAAACACACAAACAAAATATAAAAAAAATGATTAAATGCTCACCGCCTGAGGTAACACAGTAGAAGTATTATTATTCTATACCTTTTGTATTGCTTTTTGATTTGCTATCTATTCGGAGCAAGCGGAAAGTTAAATAAGGTTATTTTGTAATCAGATTTTCTTATTTCATCATATACTCACTATACCTCTTTTTTCTGAGACTACTTCTATGCTCTAAATATGATTTCTTTTCTCCGATTGTCATTTTTGCCTTTTTTTCTAATTCATTTTTATATCTATTCTTTCTATATTCAACTTTTTCCGTTTCAGACATTGTTCGATAGCGTTCTCTAGAATAAGCACGATGTTTTTCAAGTTTTTCTTTTGTCTGAAGAAATATATAACGAATCAGCTGTTTCACTCTTGTCTATAACAAACTTCAACTTACCCTTATACTTCTTGAATACTTTGTCGCATTTGCTTTCTTTTCTTTTACATCTAAAGCTGGCCAATGAACGCATCCAGGCCTATGAATTTCGCATTGAGGAACGTTCAAATCAGGAATACCGGTATTTTTTATTTTATCTTTTTCATGTTCTGATGATAGATGTGCGTTAATTGGAATCATTTGCATGCTATTTTGATTGCTGTGTCTTTCTTGCACTGTTCCATGTTCACCATCCGAAATCAGTTCGCTAGGTAATTTGTTCAAATCAATATCATGATTTAATCCTCCTTTTGAAAAACAAATATTGCACAAAAGTAAACAAGAACAGTAGAAAAGTCTTACGTATACCTTCATGATCGAGTTAAAGAAAGAAAAGAGTTCAGTTAACTCTTTCACGATATGAGTACACCTTTGCAATAATCAAGCCCCGAGAATCCAAGCAATCAATTTACCTGCAAAAGAGATACGATAGCAAGAAGCATGATAAAAACGAAAAGCAATAATAAATACAGTAGAACGAAAAAGAAAGACGTATAATCATTCGTTAAAAGTGCGTTGAGTGATGATGCATTGATAAGAATCTTTCATTGGATGAGTGACACTATTTGCATACGTTGGTGGCCAATCGCTTGTTTGACCTTGTTGTTTTGATGCCCAAGTGAAATCATACTTTTGTAACATAGCTGCAAGGAAAGAAACTCCTTCAAATCCGGCCAAATTCATACCTAAACATAATCTTGGTCCAGCATTAAAAACGTGGAATTTCCATTGAGAATGTTGAACGTACGTCCAACCTCCTTTTTCATCTTTTTCCAAAAATCTCGTAGGATTGAACTGATCAGCATCTTCACCCCAAACTTCTGGTAACCTATTCATAACCCAATCTGACCATCCGATTCGCTCTTTAGCATACACTTTAATAGGTGGAAGGTTGTAAGGGTTTGGACCTTGTGGGATAATCACATCATCTTTCAAGATCTCTTTGCCGTTCTTGGGAACAGAAGGATGTAAACGAGCCGCTTCGTGGAAGCAAGCCAAAGTGAAAGGCAACTTTTTGAAATCGGTATAATTTACTCGTTCACGTTGTTCAGCCGCATCAGGACCAAGTACTCGATCAACCTCTTCACGGATCGATTTGACATGTTCTGGATGTGCGCACAATTCGTAAAATAACCATGAAAGTGTTTGTGCAGTTGTGTCACGACCAGCGATCATGAAATTCAAAACGACTGTCAAGAGTGCTTCAGGGTCTTGTGTTTGTTCCATGAAAAGTGCGAGTAAATCTTTGCTACCTTCACTTTGTAGCGAAGATTGATGTAACTGATCTTCACTGAATTGACTCTTTTCATTTACATCGATACCTTCGATCTTAATACCTGCTTCTACCAATCTTTGTTTGATGATTGCTGTACCAAAGTTTCGTATCAATTTGATGCTAGATCGCATTCGTGCTCCTTCAGGTGTTACTGCTTCGAGAATACGCCAAAAGGGGTTTACAAATCGCTTGTTCATCACGCCTTGACTGAAATCGAAAGCAACTGCAAAAGGATGTGGTATTTCCAAAGAAGCAGGATCTTCGGTCAAACAACCTAAATCTGATCCGAAAGCCATCTTTGCAAAACTTGAAAGTGTGTATCGGAAAAACATTTCTGACATATTCACCATTCCACCTTTTGCATTGCTTGTTCGAGGAGCTGTACCTTCTAAACCTTGAATAGAGAAACGCTTTTGAGATGCAACTTTTTCCAAAATTGTATCGATCGTGTTCAATTCATTATGAACAACAACTCTTACCCAATTATTGAATTGATTTGCGCTAAACATATGACTTGCCATCTTTCTTTGCGTTTTCCAAATATCACCATCAGCAACAAAGATACCGTCATGTCCTAAAAGATCTCCTAATTTATCGCGAAACTGAATACCTTTGGGATAATTTTCAAAGTTTGTCTTTTGAACGTATTCCAAGTACTCTGGCCGTTGGAGCATGATGATCGAACCTGCTCCTGCAAATGTTAAACGATAACAAAGTGTAGGCGATAAAAGTGCTAATTCATGAAATCTGTGAAATTGATTTGCTGTGCCAAGTTTCATGATATGATGTGTATGACCGATCAAAGGTAGAGCACCCGGAATATCGTATATGCCTGATCGTTTTCCAGGCGTAAAAATGAGGCGATCATGATAAATGAATCCTAAAACCAAGAGAGCTAGTATAGCTGAAGGCAAGACCAAGCCAAATCGACTGATTGTTGTTTGTACAATATGTGTTGCATGATCAACGATTTGATTTGATTGACTCATGCCAGCTGAAGATCCAGAGCCGGATATGATGCTATTCCAATATGTGTGAGGCATCCTGAATGCGAGAAGAATCGTACGGGGAATGAGGATCGAATGAATGCCCTCTCCTATTTATATTTTGATAGAAATAGATGCATTCATTCACCCTTGTTGAAAGGTGAATAGGAATCAATGTTGAAAGGACGACCGATGAGAGAGAGAGAAGGTCCAAGCGTGCTCAGCCCGTGGAGATATATGCAATATTTAACATTCATACACTCTTGATTGGCCTTTGCTTGATGGTGCATACGGAAAAAAAGTGTACCATTCGTAATCATTTCCGGTGAACGCGGGGAAAAGGAAGCTAAATGATCACTCCTCTGACGCCCACTATTCAAATTATTCTCGTGCGGAAATTAGCGACGTCTCAAGCGATTTTTCCACCCCGTCTTCCGTGTTTTTAGCTCTCCTTACCGATGACCGAATTAATGAATTGATAAAGTTGTGGCTTACTCGGTTCATAAATTTTTGATTCATTGTACATATGACGATCAGTAGTATGAGATAATTGTCGACTTGGCATTCTTTAGCTCCTTTGACGATGTCTTTTGAAAAGGTATGCTTAATCAAACTTATCAGTATCATTACTAAGCGAAAGATTATATAAGCTTTGCGCACACGACATAGAATATGAATATATTCTAGTGTGCACACGTGCATATAGTCTAATAAATTTTTAGAAGCTTCTCGTGGCGTGGAGGTGATGTTCGAAAGTATGTTAGGTGATTCCTGATTTAGATGATCATTCTGTTTCACTACTATCACCATCAACACATACAAACATCAACATGTCAGCAAATCAATCAAATGATCCATTTTTTAAGCCTATCGGTGAACAGGTGGCAAACAATGCAGGAGAAGAATTGATGGCAACGCCAACTGCAGGCTCCGAAGTTGAAGGACAACAAGATCAAGATCAACCAGTTCAAGAGATTGAATCATTATGCATGGAATGCGGAAAGATGGGAAGCACAAAATTACTTTTAACATTCATTCCATACTTTCGTGAAGTGATTATTGTTTCTTTCTTTTGTGAACATTGTGGAAATAGGAATAACGAAATTCAATCTGCCGGAATGATTCAACCAAAAGGATGCATTTATACAATTCATGTCACTGCAGTTTCTGATCTTAATCGACAAGTTGTAAAAAGTGAACATGCAACGATCACTGTTCCCGAAATTCAATTGACAATTCCAAACAAACGCGGTCAATTAACCACAATCGAAGGTATCTTGAGTGACACCTTACGTGATTTAGAGATGGATCAACCTCTAAGGAAACACATGCAACCTGAAGTATACGAAAAGATTGAAGAAATATGCGCAAGGTTACGTGTTGTGGTTGGAGAAGAGAAAGCAGACGAAGGAGCAGAAGTTGAAGAACAGGAATCAAATGATAATCAAGCACAACAAGGTCTAAGTTCAAAAGGCCCAGTTGGAAATTCAAGAAAGACTGCCGATAAAGATGATGAATCAAGACAATTTCCACCTCTCACATTCAAAATTGATGATCCAACAGGTAACAGTTTTGTCGAATTTACAGGCTCAATTGAAGGAAAGGGAATGAATGACGCTAAATGGAGTAAGCGTGATTATCCAAGAACGAAAGAGCAAAATACAGCTCTAGGATTGGGAATCAATCAAGAACAAGCACCAAAAATAGAGAACGATACGAGAGAAGCAGGAACTGGACCTCAAAAAGGAGGAAGTTCAAGCACAGAAGCTGAATCACGCGAGCAAAAGAGAAGTAAAGGACAAGATGGTGAAGCTATCCCTATGGCAAGCAAAGCGGATGCAATCGATGCTACAGGTCTTGGAGGTGGATTTAATAAAGATGCAGGAGAGACACAATTTGACAATGAAGAAGTGTTCACTTTCCCTGGTAATTGCAGTAGTTGCTCGGCTCCATTGGAAACGAATATGAAAAAGGTTAATATTCCTTACTTTAAGGATATTTTGATCATGTCGACAAACTGCGATGCATGTGGATATAGAGACAATGAAGTAAAGAGTGGATCTGCAATTCCACCAAAAGGAAGAAAATTGACCCTTCGTGTAGAAGATGCTGAAGATTTATCGAGAGATATCCTGAAATCTGAATCTGCTGGATTGAGTATTCCAGATATTGATTTGCACCTTGCGCCGGGCACTTTAGGAGGTCGTTTTACAACTTTAGAAGGTCTTTTACAACAAGTTTATGATGAATTATCCGAACGTGTTTTAATGCGTGGTGATTCTTCCATTCAAAAAGAAAACTTGGAAGGATTCTTGGGCAAATTAAAAGGAGTAATGAGTGCACAAATTTGCCCTTACACAATCATTCTTGATGATCCTCTAGCCGATAGTTATATTCAAAATCCATATGCACCTGATAAAGATGAACAATTAGAAGAAGTTGAATACGAACGTACATGGGATCAAAATGAAGATTTAGGTTTGAACGATATCAAAGTAGAAGATTATTCAGAGGAAAGTAAACAATGGAGATTAGATGCAGAAAAAGGAAGCGATAATGCTGGCCAAACAACAAACGATACACAAATGGATAACGCATAAATGTTGCTCACGATACCACCTATATAGACTTTATGTACCATATCTGTTCACCATCTTAATATCACTTTGCCCTGCATGAAGTTGTACATACATCCAACACAGCGCTGCGCGTGTTTTTGATTTTGTCCGCGGACAGCCTACATCTGCTAATAGCCCGTTCATAACCACACCGCGCTAAGATTCTTTATACGCAAAAAACGGGTGCCCGAGAAGATGTGTTTCTTGTTAAACTTCATCATTGATTTTTCTCCCATTATCATCAAAAGGTCAAATAGGTCATGGAGGGCGTAGTGAAAATCTCACAAGAAGGCTTTACGCCTGGACCTTCAGGATTAGCATCCTTGTTTGGCTTTATTGCATTGATTTATTATATTGCAATTTGGTCAATTTCTCTCTTAGGCTTACGACAAGCACAAAGTTTATTTGGAAAGCCAGCAAGTAAGGAAAGTGTTAATCAATTACCTGTTTTACCTTTGCGCAATGCATATTCTTCACCAACAATTTCACCTCCTTCATCACCAAGCGCATCTAGAAGTCCACAAGAAGAAGAAGAGAGAAGATTACAATCGGGCGTGAGCATATTAAGACCTTTGGCAGGCTTAGATCATAATTTAGCTTCGAATCTTGCATCTGCATTTGAACAAAAGTATCCTCGTGATTTATTCGAAATCATTTTATCGGTTCGTGATGAAAATGATCAAGCTTTACCTGTTGCAAAAAGGATTTGTGCTCGTTATCCAGACGTCCAATCGAGAATCATTATTGGAGATGAACAAGCAGGTGTAAATCCAAAAATATGCAATTTAGTCAAACCTTATGCAAGCGCTCAATTTGACATTTTGTGGACTTTAGATGCTCAAGTTCAAATGTCTCCTGATGCATTAGCTCGTGCAGTTGCTGCTTTGCAAGATAGACCACGTCAACCTGCACCTAAATGGATGAACAGATTACCACATGGAGGAGAGAATGCTCGAGTTGGTTTAGTGCATCATGTACCATTAGGCGTAACACCTCATTCAACCTCAATGGGATCGCATATAGAAGCAATCTTTCTAAGCACAAATCATGCAAAGATGTACTTGGCAATAAACGCTCTCAGTCTGGAAAGTTGCGTTATGGGAAAATCAAATTTGTATAGAAGGAGTGATTTAGCAAGCGTGCCTGATTCATTTTTCAATGTTGGCACAGAAGGAACAAGAGGAGAACGTGGTGCGATTGGTAGTATTGCTTTTTCTTCTGGAGAAAGAACAAACGAATTTGGATATAATGATACTACCACAGAAAGCGAAGATAAAGTAAATGTTTCAGCAGGAGCAGCAAGACCTTTGGCACGTTTCTCAATTTATCTAGCAGAGGATAATATGTTAGCAACTGCATTTTGGAAGCCACCGATGAATTTAGCTCATACTGTAGCTTCCCATGATGTTGCTAGAACGTCAGTTGGTGAAGTAAAAAGCCTTCGTGATTATTGGAACAGGCGGGTACGTTGGATACGTGTGAGGAGACATATGGTTCCTTCAGCAACTTACCTTGAACCTTTTACCGAATCAATCGTTTGCGGTATTATTGCAACGACAGCATTGCTTCATGTCTGGCTACCATGGCTTGGAATTACACAAACAGGAATTCCGGGATTCAATAAAGGTCGCTATTTGCTTGGACTTGCATTTTTCTTGATTCATTTAACATTTTGGCATATGATTGATTTCGGTGTTTTAGCAAGTATACAAATCGCAGGTCGAAAACCATCAATCACATCTTCTGTTTCATCAACTTCCATTTCCAATTCTTCCAATCCTGCTCAATTGGTCGATTTCGATAAACCGGAAATTGTTCTAAAATTCAGATTAGCTTGGCTAGCAAGAGAATTGTTAGCTTTACCAATTTGGTTCGTAGCTTTGTGTGATAATAAAGTCACTTGGCGTAATAAACGTTTCAAAATTTTATCAGATTCTAGAGCCGCACACATTTAAAGACGAAGCACTATTTTTGATCGTCTTACTCTAATACCCATCATGTAAATTACCTTTGAGCCTTTACAAACAAATTTCTTGTACAGTATAGTCCATCATGTACAGCAATAGATTCAATTAAATAAAATGTAGTTGATTACACAATGAGGGTATATAGGTACAGTATGAGATATGCTAAATAATGATGAAAGTGTCTTCCAAACAAAGAAAGTGTGTTTGAGGGTATTCAAAATGAGGGAATAGTAACAAAAGTGTTATAGGTATTAGTTAATTTTCAAAATTGGCAATCCTTTGCGAACCTTGTTTGTGCGAACGGTACGAGCTGGACTGGGTGTAGCAAAATAGAAGGCATCCATCATACCACTTCCGTTTATTTTGTCAAAGGTAGAAAGATTGTTGTTCAACATGTTGGCAGAAAGATTGGGTGAAAAGTGCGATTGATCAAAAGCACTTAAATTGGATGGATGGATGGAAGGCGAAGGCATAGAGACACGAGATCTGCGCAATTCCACCATCTTGTCAACCTCTTCTTGTCTCTCAATCTCCTTTTCAACTTCACGCAAACGTAATCTCCACCATTTGCGTTCTTCTTGTCGATCTTGCTCCCATGAAACAATGGCTCCCACACCTGCACCACCACACATTGCATTCATATCTCCAATCCTTGGAATTCCTTCAACATCAATTTGACGAGAAGCAGAAAGAGCAGCTGCTTGCGATGCTTGACGTAAGCTAGGATTGGAATTAGCATGACGCAATTTGGATAAAGAAGGACGAATAGGATTTGGGGAGGTTGGAGATGTTGAGAAAGCTTGACCGTTCGAAGTTGCACGTTGACGATCAATAAAAGCTTCGCTTTTCTTTCCTACATCTAAGCCACAAGATTCAATTTTTGCAGCTGTGCGGAAAGCAACATCGGCAAGATTTTGTTGGGAGGGAGAACGTGGAAAAGGCAGGCCTGCTTGAAGAAGTGCAGCGAGATTCACTCGATCTACTGCGAGTGCAGCATTGTTTACAACCTCAGCAATATGCTTCTCACGCCTGCGCCATTCCAGTTGAGCAGCAACTTTTTTGTCCATCTCTTTGGTGGAATTGTTGGCTGCTGTTGTTCGTTCTTTGCGTGCTTGAATGCTTGTGCAGAAAGAACGTTCGAATGATTGATGCCATTGGCTGCCTTGGTTTGTAGCAGAATCAAATTCGAAATAAAATGTAATCGTGCCCGTCAATCCATTCTTGGATCCAAATTCAGATTTCATAGGCATCAATTCCACTTCTAAAACGTCGCTGTGACCCATGAGTGCATTTTTCCATTGTTGCACAGCCAAAATTTTTGACATGCCAATGTAACCCAAAGCAGTGTATGTGTCCAAATCTTCCTTGACATTATTTGGACCACGTTTTGCTTGCGTTGTTGGTGCACTCCCTTTCTTCTTCACCTTCAACGAACGTAGATCACGTTTTGTCAATACACAAATGTCGTCAAAGACGAAAACGTAAAGCTCTTCTTCCTCATGAACTCTATTCACACTCTTGTTGCTGGCATCAGGAGAAGGAAGAGGTGGAGTCTGATTGGCATTGCTACCACGTAACAAGAATCCTGCAACCGATTTGCGTTTGGGTGCTTGGCTATTCGATTCTGCAGACTCTTTCTCTCCTGCTTCGTCCGATACTTTAAAGTCAAAGTATGTACTTGACAATGCAGGAGAGGTCATTGTGCTTGAAATTGTTACATTAGAGCCAGCAGATGGTGTTGAAGCTGAAACTGAGGATGTTGAACATCCAGAAGCGCTACCGAACTCAAGTCCAGGCTCATTCTCTAAGAGTGCTGGAGAACTGCCAGGTGAGGAACCGATCAAGCTCAATCTTCGCAAGCTTGAATGATGTGCGCTATCAAAACAGCTCAACAATGGGCTTTGACCATTGACATTTGGTGATTCCCATTTAGATCGCTCTAATAAAGTCAATCTTTCCATTTCTGTCAAGCGAACGCATCGAATTTCACCCTGTTTGATTAATTTGCGTTGTCTGTTTGCTAAGAACATACCTTCGGGTAATCCAGAAATACGTTGCTCCAACGAAGAGATAAGATCGAAATCTTCTTCTCGCGCTTTGACACCGTTCATGTTTCCAATCAAACGCTCAGTAGCACGATAGAGGGATGTAGTTGGTTTTTTGTCTGGATGTGCTTCATCCATCAACTCATCCAATTGTTTGAAGAACAGGGGATACTTCATCAAACGTTGGACAGGTTTCAGTAAGAAACTTCCGAAACCCAATCCTTTGCATTCGTCCAAACTTGCTTGTTTGTCCATTGTTTCTACAAACCAAGAAAGACTTCCTTTGTCGCTTGAGATTGATAAAGACTCTAATAATTTGATGACTGAATCATAACGAATCAAATAGGCCTGATAAGCGGCAAGACTATCGATCATTGGCTTGATCGCATCTGCCAAAGAAACAACGAGCGAAGAAGGGTGTGCTTTGATGTTGGCATCTAAAGCTTTGAACATTCTGACGTGAACTGCCAATATCACGTCCAAATCATAGAATAAGCGTGCAACTTCGACAGGAACACTGTCATGGAAAGCATAATCAGAGAAGCGGAGAGGTTCGCTGAATGTGCGCAAGATGCTCGTTACCTGAACAATGAAATTGTGCTCTGTAACATAAAGTTCCTCAATCACCTCTTGACGGTGCATCTCCCTTTGATCAAACTTTTGAAGTAGATCATTATATTCAACTTGACCGATCCTTGATCGCCAAGACATGGTCGAAGGTGCATCGATAAGTCTGTTGGGTAGATGTCCCAATCGAACGTACATTGGCACCTTGCTGAGCCTGCTCCATGAATCGGAAGAGCCACTTGCGACAGGAGATACAACTTTACCAGGAGCTGCATTATCGTCTAGATCGGCCAAATCACGATTTTTGACTCGACGACGTGGTGGAACGGGAGGTGCGGCACTCCTTCTTTTGGGATTCGTATTGACCGAATTGTCCTCGATAGCGGTTTCAAATTGTTCACCGCTCATTGAAGCACAACTTGCAATCTCTTCGACAATTGCTTTTCGATCATTCAACACATCTGTCTTCATTTCTTCAGTCTCTTCCATCCAACAACCCAAATCGTTCAAAAATGTTGCAGAAGATTTGCTGACATGACGCGATCTACGCACAGGTCTGGCAGGAGGTGAAACGAGTTGTTCGGTCTTTACAGGCTCAGATTGTACCCCTAAACCTTTCAATAGCGCATTGTGAGATGTGATATCGCTAGAGCATCTACGGTGAACACGATGTGCTTCCCAAAAGATTTCTTCTTCCTCTTCATGTTCAGTACTGATTTGATCAAAGAATGATGTTTGCCGTGAAGAAGGTTGCTCATGCGTTGGTCCAGGTGTGCTTGGATTGTCAATGAGGTGTGAAGCTCGTAATTGAGCTTTTTGTTTTTGCATCATGAGCAATCTTGGTGAAGTGACGCTGCCTTCTTCGGAGTAGATTTCTTCTTGCCAGTTTGCTGGAGCAGTGCGAGAGCTGCTTGCTTGCTTTTGTTGTTGAATCACGTTCTCACTGCATGCACTTTTGAACGTGTCCGAAGCTGAGCCCTCCGGTGATCGCAAAGGCGATGAAGGCTGTTTTTTCTCACGTCTACGAATAAGCGACTGAAGCGATTTCGATCTTTGTAAAGCTGCCATTGTTCGTTTCCTTCTTTGGCTACTCTTAGGATTGTCAAAAGAACCTGGTATCTCAAACTCTTCTGCGGAACTGCTCAAAGACCAGCTAGATAAGTTCACGTTTGTCGATAGATCGTTTTCGGGTTCCAGGAAACGATCGCTAGGCAAAGATGCAAGCGCAGTAACAAGAGTTGGTGCGATTGATGAAATTGATTGTCGATGGTCGTCGGGAACAAATGATGGTCTTGATTCTCCAACACTTTGATAAAGAGAAGATAATGTGTATGATCTTGTTCGTGATTGAGAAAGGTAAGGTGGAGAAGTCTGATCCTTTTTTTTCGGGGGTTTCGCAAAAGTTCCTTTGTCCTTATATTTGAATTCGTTGAAATCTCCATTCGTCCGGCTTACTTTTATTTTGTCTGCATCATCGAACACCGATGCAAGTTCAGATTCTGAGCCAAATATTTTTCCCATACTTTTTTCAGTCCTTTCCCCGAATAGCTTATCGGTACCGCATGTGCCAAGCTCATGTCTCAACTTTTGGCAGGACTGCTTCCAGTCGGTTTGATGCAAACCATTATCATTCCAAGTCTGATTCAATGCCCAACGATGAATTTCACTACGAGACGAAAATAATCCATCTCCGTTGTCAAAGTCTCTAGCTACTTTCAACTCATTTTGTGCCTTAATTTGGGGAATTAGCTTGTCGAGAATTTTTGAATCCCTAATCGATGTGCATGATGCATCTTCCAGCTTCTTTGCAGAAATTCCTCTGACATCCTGCGAATGAAGGTACGGCTTATGTCCAATTTGTCGGCGATAGCGCAGATCTTCCTGAGTCAATCTTACATCACTCTGCAAGAAATTTAATTCTTCCAGACAATTTTCATGCACATTTTGAACAAATATAGAACTTTCTTCCTGTTGGGATCGTGTTTGTCTCACATTTGTTTGTTCTGGCTTTTGATTCGTAAAAATTTGTTGTGCATTTGGTGGAACCAACATTGCATACGAATTCCTCCGGGAAGCAGGGCTTCTTGAACTAATATAGCTTTCCTCCTGAGAAGTATGGGAAATCAAACTTTTAGCCTGTAATTCACTTGAACTCTCCTCATGTGCATCTTTATGCAGTGAAGCAAATGTATGGCAATAGTTTTCCGCGTTCCCTTTGTCACTAAAATTTCCCATGCATACTTCTCTGCTTTGATTAACCTTTTTGTGGCTGCTTATTTGTTTGTTTGTTTGTAGCGTTGCAGATGAGTCTAGAGCATTTTCATTCGCGCTAAGGTAAGATGGTTCCTTCTTACCTGCATTATAACCTTTACGTTCGAAAGCAGAATAAACAGACCTTCTCCTCTCGTCTTCCTCCGTACTTCTATGCCTGTAGTATGATCTTCTCCAACGTTCCTTCTGAGTACTTTCAAGTCGACGGGCGCTGTTTTCAACGTGCTCCTGCATGTCTTCATCGACAAGTACATTTCTCGGCATTGAACTTCCCACTGTATTCACGAATTGCCATTGTATTTCGTCTTCTTGTGCACTGCAATTTTCCTGCAAGGATGAATCTCTTTTGAACTTCACATCATTCGATGCTTGCGTGAAAATTTTGATCGAGCGAAGCTCTGATTTCAAATTATCTCCTTTTGGATTTTTGTCTGGCTCATTCTTGTTTGGGAGTTTAGCCGGAAATTTAGCTTCTTCTTCTTCTTCCCGGGATTCAATTGTAGTGCTAGTTCTACTACTTTCTTGTTTGTTTGTGTCTTGGTTGTCTGAGATTTTCTCCGTCTTCGCTGCCGAATTCAAATTTTTGTTAATTTGTACCGGCATCGAGGTTTGCAAATTTTTATCACACTGTGAATGTGCCTCGATCGGCTTTGGTGCATTTTTGACCGAAATTGCTTCTACATCTTTGGCCATTCTGTTGGAAGAAGCTTGCATATTTGACGCGTTCTTTGTCACTGTTGATGTGCCCTGGCTCTCATTTGTAGTTCGGGCGCATGCCTTGCTCTGTTTCATTTCGGTTTCACATTTTTGGCTAATGATATTCATTGACCGGAGGCCGATTGGGCGCGAGTCAAGTTGATGCACTTCTCCTATCGCAGGCTTTGAAGGTTTAACGACCGCTTTGGATTTTCTTAAATATTGCATAGGCGTAGAGGGAACTGCTTCGATTGGGCTTGCAATTTCTTCGCATTTAGGTGGTGGACTTCCTTGATAGCGCTTCTTGGCTTCTTGAGTTCTGGGCTGAATTGAGCGTTGTGGCGTTTGAGGCGTTCGACAAATGTCTATGGCATGATCATTTTGTGAGCAATGGCAGCAGCTACTGCCATATTTACAACTGATTTAATTCGTTTCCTTTTTCCTACCCCATGTACACCATTGTTTGTTGTTGTCGTACCTGCATTGATAGGCGGAGATTCTTTTTCATGAGCATTTCTAGGTGTCAAATTTGTATCTTCTGCACAAATCATCTGATGATGAGATTGATCTTCATGCTTGCATTGCAGTCCTTTGAAACTCGTACGGTTGTTGCATTGGGTAAGATCAGATTTTGTTTCCAAAGTTTCTATTTCCGAAATGGGATCTGTCAAATTAAAGTTGTGGCGCTTTCGGTCATCCATCTTGCTTGTCCGAGATACAGGAGATGCAAAAGGACATCATCAATTTGCGAGTCGGCATCCGACACGAATTGGATAGATTTCGATATTTTTAGCACGTGCGAATTGAGATCCTGTCTATCCTTGTCATGATCTGTTGATGATCCTTCGTGTGCAAGCTCAAGATCACCGGTTGAAATAGCTCTCCGTATCATGCCACCTCTCACGGATAGAGATGCTGTTGAAATTGCAGCGGAGAGCCTAAAGCAGATGCGTGTGCATGAGCGACTGCGTATGCTGATACTAGATTTTGACTACTATGTAATTGATTGGCCCCGTTAACACAATCAGGAGGAGCTAGTGCAACCGAAGACTAGATTCACTACTTGACACGGTACTATCCGTAGAAATGGAGAATTTGCTCATCCTTTTCTTGCGCGGTGAAACTTTCTGTCTTGGATGCCTCCGTGAAGAAGCTATGTTTACTTGAGTCTCAGGGCCATCGATTGCGGTAGGCATTGGATGTACCGAGGATTTGAGTTCGGAGTGTGGCAGAGCAGGTGATTGCTTCCCTACGGACGTATTTGCCTCTGGTTCAAGATCAGAAATCAAGTCGAAGGGACTGCATACATCCGACAAATTCAATCGAATCTTCGGCACTCCATCATCGATACATGTTGTACCTTCATTCGGCGTAGGAATCTCAAAGCTTCTCCGTACCAAATCTGATGCAGGCAAAGGTACACCAGCTCTCTCCAAAGCGCTGACCATATGTAAAGGATAATTGGACGGATGTTGACCTGGCGCACCTATACCTTGATTATGACCAAAAGCTGCCAGCAATCGCGGCGAAGAAAGTACAGGCCACGTCTGATTTGATGTGAAAGTGATATTGTTGTTGTGTATTGCATTGGTAGCTTGAGTAGGTAAAGGTGGCGGAAAAGGTTGTTGTTGCTGTTTTGAATTCGCGGGACCCAAACTAAGCGTTGCATGAATGATCGGGTTTTGCGATCCCTGTCTTTCACTTTTAAGCCCTTTTGTACGACATTATTATTACTGTCCGATTAGCGAAGACACCATCGCGGGCGAGAAAAATATGGTGAATGATAAATTGATATGTGGTGATTAATTATTGTAGTGATTGGTAGCGCGTGCGGAATTGATGTAGAGATATAATGAAGTAAAGTGTGTTGCTTGTAAGAATTGGTGGTGATGAGAAGCTCACTTTTTGAATCACGTTGCTTTTAACGGATGATAAGCTCAAGATGATCGAAGAGTAAGCGAATGGATAAATGAAGCAAGAGGATGGTAGTTTAGATGTTTGTACCACAGAAATGCTACAGTCATGAAAGATTACACAGATCCCTTCCCATCCGATATGAACGGGTATTTTTGGCGTGAAGTGCGGCGGATATGTCCAATTTAATGCGCTTCAGCCGCATGACACGACGTACACAAATGTTCCATCGCATGCTCGGACCTTAATTCTTTTTCTCACTAAATGCTGGCACACTGCTACAAGCTACTGGGAAAGTTTGATTGATTTCGCCTAATTATACAACTTTTAGCCATCACCCTTCTCTTCATTTTTGTGCAGCTATCTTTTCCTTCACTAGCCTAACCAATTCTTCATTTACCGGAGCTTGTAAGCCAAGTTCGTGCGCCCAGCGAACGATGGTACCATTGATAAAATCAATCTCAGTTGCGCCTCTTTTACTGCGCATATCCTGAACCATACTACTCCAATTTTTTCCATTAATTTCGATCGTATGCCATGCTTGCTTTTTCAATGAATCCGATTGAAGTTCTTTTGGTAAAGTGATTTCAGATTCCGATTTATTTTTCGATTTGGCTGAATTAAAAAACGAGCGCCAATTATATAAGCACATTCTTCCGCAACTTTATCGCCCCATTTTCGTAACTCGGATCGTTCACAACCACATCATTACGGACATCATGAATTGCCGAAAGCGCATTTCCGGTACAATTACGACTAATTTTTGTTGTTGGCGTATAAAGCAAATCGGATGCCAACCTTTCCACACTGGATCCTAAATTGTCACGTAAATAGGGAGTAGATAATAATTTAAATGTCCATTGAAGCGTTTGAAAAGGAGTCTCTTCTGTTATTTCAGTTTCTTGGTTAGCCATGTCTATTAATTTCGTACTAGTTTCTTGTCCGATTCTCTCCTCGGTCATGGGAGAAAGTGCAAAAGGAATAGAAGCTTGTCCAGCATGCACTGTTTCAAACCTTTTCAATAAATAGCTGCCATGTCTATTGATTCCTGAAACAATGAAAGGACCATTTGCACTTTTCTGATCCCATCCAAATTCCTTTATTAGAGCATCATCTATTCCCATCCGTTTTGCGTAAGAATAATTGTTGGGGTCCGCGACGGTGCAAAGAAGTTAGTCGGGGTAGGAAAGGCTTCAATGCATTTACCGTTTGATCTGCTTTTGTACATACAAAAAGTACATCGATCGGATCTTCAGAGTGATTTTGAGCTGTTTCATATGGCAATTCGCATTCGTCACGAAGTGTTTCATCATTGTTATAGACACGAATTAGAGCGGTAGAATTTGTTGTACTTTGTCTCTCATTTGGCGGAGTTCGTAGCTGTAATGTAATTTTATCGTTAGAATCATTCGTAAGAGTCTCTCTTGCACGTTGAAGATAGAATGCCATTAAGCTCCCCGAAGAACCAGCACCTAAAACGTGTACATTTGTCCTAGCACGAATACCAGTATCGTGTAGGTATCTCTTACTCAAATTTGTATAGCATGAGACTTTCAAAGCAAATCGTGCTTGGCTAATATCCTTTGGCGATCTCAAAAGCATCGTGATAATCCCCATCTAAAATTTGTCACTGCATCCTCTTTGCCACATTTTGATCATATGCATAGAATAACATTATTGATGGTGTAGAATTAGAATTTTAATTCTTGGTGTAGGGTGGAATACTTTTGGCCCATAAGTTGAAGCCTGTAAGTGCACGTGCATTCACGCTTAAACAGCAACACTCTGAGAAGAACGCGGATCGGATAATAACAAATATAAAATGAAATGCATTCACGCAAACACACCTACCATCCACAACTTTCTTGTAGAGATCACTTCATAGATATGTCAACCCCTGGCTCGACAGCAAATTTGGATGAAGTTAAAACGACTGCAAAAAGACGTGCTATTTTACAATCAGATGATGAAGGAGATGAAGCAGGACCTTCAGATTCACCAAAAGTAGAAAATCAAACAAAAAAGGTCGAAGAGGAAAGAGTGACGATGATAATGACGATTTGTTCGGAAATGAAGAAGCTGCAGACGATGATGAAGATGACGAAGATGCTATTAAACCATCCGGTAGAACGAGACGGAAAGTAGATTCTGCTTCTCCAGCTCCTCTTTCTAGAGAAAGATCGAGATCCGCATCCGGATCATCACAAGGCTTAGTCGATCCTAGAGAATTACGTGAATTATCGGCTGAAGCACCTATGGGATATCGAGATGGTGTAGAGGAAACTCAGAGAGATGTTCAAGAAGCATCTTTCAGTCTTCCATCATACCCGTCAGAAGAGGTGCAGCTCACTTTTATGCACGTTTGCCTAATATGTTACAATATCATGCTGAAGCATTCGATATCGAAAGCTTTGATGAAAAGTTGGAAGATGAAATGTTACAAAATAGAGAAGGTATTCGAATCGATGATGAAGGATTACGAAGCTTATTGACAACTAGTAATACGATCCGATGGAGATGGTCCAATAAACGCGATTCAAACGGCGTTCGTAAGCCTGAATCAAACGCTCGTATTGTGAGATGGAGTGATGCACTTCCTCTTTGCAATTAGGATCTGAGTTTACGATATCACAACTACTTCTGAGCGAATACAAAATAAGATCTCATCGCAACCACAGTCACAGCCCCAATCTTCTCAATCGCAACAAGCAACAGTTGCACCTTCAGCATCCATCGTACCACAGCAACCTATTCAACATCTCACACATTTGTTCGTCAAACATGATGGGCAAGATCAGGTAAACATGTTTCAAGCAGAAGCGCCAATTGTGGGTAGCATGACATTCAGACCAACATCAATTTCATCCGAATCCCATCAAAGATTGGCAAAAGCAGTTCGTCAACAAAGAGGAACTTTAGTCAAAGAAACTGTTACGAAAGAAGATCCAGAATTGGTAAAAATACGAGCAGAAAAAGAAGAAAAGTTCAAACGTCAAGCTCGATTGCGTGAACAACGTAAAATTCGTGCAGCTAAAGGAGGTGGCGATGAAGAGGATGATGATGCATTTTGGGCAAGTGCAGGACGTACAGTACGAAAGCATGGTGCTCCGGGCGCGGGAAGAGCTGGAGCTACATCCTCTCAAGCGGCATTAGATGCTGATTTGGAAATCGCTGATGATGTAGATGGTGCAATCATTGATGACGATGATGGATTCGTTGTTGAGATGAAGATGGAGAGGATGCTGAAGGTGAAGGGGATGACGGAGATGGTGAAGGAGATATGGAAGTGGATGAGCCTGATGAGATGGACAGAATGGAAGAAGAAATGGAGAAACAAGAAGCACTCAGATTAGCAAACAAAGCCAGCAACGGCGCAACAACAACAACCAGTTCAGATGCACCTGTAGGAGCCGATTCCGAGGCAACTATGACGGGAGATGCCGGTGGTGCTAGCGCTCGTCGTCGTCGTATTGTAGACAGTGATGACGAAGATTGAGCGTAGTATAAAAGTACATCATGAAATTGTCATCAAAGGTTTTCAAGAATGATTATGTATAGTACAAATTTGCTCATAGATGACTTTGGGAATATTCTGAGTGTGAATTAGGTTGTATTGCATCCATTGCACAACAGAATGTATTGTTGTCGGAAGTGATGATCATTGTACGTCCATCGGGTGAAAAAGATGCTTGTTTGGCGACAAAGTATCAATTGGAATAGGAATTGCTTCAACGATTTGCAAATCTTCTGCTCTTGTTCGTGTTCTTCTCCAAGTATAAATTGCATTTGTTTGAGACATGAATGATAATTCATCAATGCGCAATTCTAAATCGTCATGTTCGGATTTGCTTGGACGCCATAAAGTTTGTGAGATTGTATAAGAAAGGTTGATCACACTTAGAAGAGAAGGAAGACCATCAAATGAAGATGAAGGAATTGCAAAAATGAAAAGCGTGTTGGAAGGTCATCGCTTCTTACCGCCAACATATCGCCCGAATCGTTAAATTCCAAACAAGATATGCCAACTTTAGGATTAAGCTTATGCAATTCTCCTTGTATTGATGGTAAAACGGCAGGCAAGACAAACGGTTCAAACGATTTGATCGTGCGATTACTTACGTCGGATTCCCATTCGCTTGGTTCTTCCAGCCCAAGGCAGAATCAGTCTGTGCTCTTGAAGATGCTAAGCAAGAAAGATCGAATGAAGTACATTCACTCCATTCCCGCGTCTCTATCAATCTAATTCGACCATAATAATCTCCAGCGACGATGAAATTGCCTTTCGGACTCCATCCTAGTTCTCGTACTCCTAATCCTGCAGCAGAATGAGACATAAGAGAACCTGCATTGGTTGGCAAAGTAGACGGTAACATGGTTGTTGGAAGATCTGCCTCGATCGCATATGTAGCTTGTAAGTGACCAAAAAGGGAGAAGAATTGTATTTTGTACTCCAATATTCCCTCCAAACGGCTAAATATCGTTCATCAGGTGACCAACATATACCGCAAGAATCGCTAGTCTTGGCTGAGGAATTCCTGCATGACACGCCATTCAAATGAATCTTCATCTAATACCTTCTTGCAAGATTTTAAGATTGTCACGAAATCATTTCCATCTTGCTTTGTTAGAAATGCGATATACGAATGACTTGGACTAATGAAGGCCTTGTTTGACTTTGTATTCTTGATCACTGCTACTAATCCTGATTCGATATCATAGAGAATAGCTTGTAAATGATCAGAAGTGAAACAAGAAATCGTTGCGTTATTGATCCATTGACCACCAATTAATCCTCGCTCCCGCTTCTACGTTGAAATTGCATCAGGACCTATACTTCCATCTATTGTCTGATCACCACTTGTATGAAATTTTGCTGCCGTACGTGGATCAACAGCCATGATTCGAATTCGATTCTTTCCTAAAAGCATAATCATAGATCCATCAGGAGACCATCGGATACATTGAACAGCAAAAGGTATCGTCCAAGCCCGAACAATTTGCAGCGTCGTACTAACTCGAATTTGTAAAATTGTGCTCAATGAATCGAAAGTTTTACTATTGTTTTTGTTTCGAGCTTGAGAAGAAGATGAAGTTAGCCTACTCGGACCGATCATGCTACCATCGCTGCTACTTGAAGCATATTGTCCTAGCACACTAACGTCCAATCTATCTTGCGATACATGCTCTATCGTAGCCAGAAATGTTGATCCAGGAGAATACTGATATGCTGAATGAGGTGCGGCTTTGGCGATCGGATAAGCATCCGTAAAGTCCATCTTTGAAGGCAATGATGATTAGTAGAGAGCAAAAAAAG